>JAPIWU010332186.1:0-115791 GCA_037576205.1 Pyrocystis lunula | reverse complement strand
AGCCTGCCCTTTCATTTCCTTGATTAGCCTAGCTTAGCCTTGCTTAGCCTCGCCTCGCCTCGCCTCGCCTCGCCTCGCCTCGCCTCGCCTCGCCTTGCCTTGCCTTGCCTAGCCTTGCCCTGCCTTGCTTCGCCGTGCCGTTCCCGTCCAGTCCCGTCCGGTCCGGTGCAGTCCGGTCCGTTCTGGTCCACCCCGGCCCCGTCCGCGAGGCCCACGGATTCGGCCAACGCGATGTCGGCGATCGAGAACTGCTCCCCGGCGATTCCCTCCGGCCGAACCCGTGACTCCAGCACGCAGAGGGGCGCGCGGGCGGCTCGAACACACGCCGCGTGTGCCCCGCCGTCGAAGGGCGCACCGGTGCCCGCATAGAGCTTCATGAGCCACGGCTCGAGCATCGCCGCGGCGAGGTCGGAGGCCTGCCAGGACAGCCACTGCGCGATCTGACTGCGATCCTGCTCCGGCATCAGGCGCGCCGCCGGTGGGAGTAGGGATGACCGTGCAGCGTGATCATGAGCAGCCTCCGGCATTCCCCAACGGCCGACCGTCCGCGAGTTTGAGCCCACGGTGGGTGCTGGGGACCGCGCCTCGTTGCTGAGCCTCGCCGCCAGCCAGCAAGACCACGGTGGGCAGCTGAGCGCCCTCCGGGGTGCGGCTAGGTGGGGCCGCGGAGCGCTTCTGCCAGGCGGCGGAAGCTCGGTGCGGCGAAGCCGGCGGTCTTGCGGGGCGCGAACGCCCCCAGGACGAGCGAGCCGAGGACGAACGCCAGCAGGGCGGCCGAGTCCTGGCTCGACAGCGTGTAGCCCGACCGCCGCTCGATCCCCTCGATCTGCGTGTCGATGAGGCGGCGCATGCGGCGGAACAAGGCCGGGTTTCGGATCGCCTCGGAGAACAGCCCGACCCAGCACCGAGCCGCGACCACGTCGGCCGTGTCGTCGAGGGCCAGGGCTGCGTCTCCGTAGGCGAGCAGGGGATCGACGTCGGTCCGCTCGGACACGCGCTCCCGGAAGCCATCGACGAGGCGGTCCAGCAGCGCGGTCAGCAGCTCGTCCTTGTCGTCGAAGTGGTGGTGGATGAGTCCGGGCGACACGCCCGCTTCGTCCGCCACCGCCGCGATCGCGCCGGTGATCGGCGTCACGATCGCCCGGCAGTCACGCAGGGGAATCACCCGCTCGCCCGGCGCATCCTTCGCCGGGAAGCCGAACCGCTCGGCCGCGAGCCGCAACTGCAGCATCGCGGAGTCGGTTGCCTGGTTGTCTGTCATCATGCGTGTCGCTCCATCCGTGCCCGAGACTGAGTAGAGGATCGCATCCCAAACCGGATCATCAACACCGTAGAATCACCCAAAAGGCGACCGGGCCGTCCGGATGCCCCCTCACGGGCCCGGAACGCCGCCCCGACCGCCCGCGGTATCCTCCAGCGATGAACGCGATCCAGAAACTCCGCCAACTCTCGGACGAGGTCCAGTCCGCCGACGGCCTCAAGATCGTGGACGCGTGGGCCACCATCGCCCGCCTCCTGCCCAGGAGCACCACCGAGCAGGAAGAGGCCGCCCGCATCGTCCGCGACCAGGACGCCGAGGCCCTCGCCGCCCTCATCGACCGCATCGACAGCCCGCCGCCCGCGCCGAAGCCCGCCGGCGAGGCGACCGCCAAAGAGAAGAAAGACGCGATGCACGCGTTCCGCAAGCGACTCAAACTCGCCCGGCTCAACGACGAATCCAAGCTCGGCGGGCGCTACACCTCGGGCGGCAAGACCTCCAAGATCGACTCCGTCGAGCCGCCGAACGAGTACCCCAGGCGCGTCTGGCAGGCGCTCGCCGCCGAGGGCAAACTCGTCGACACCGGCAAGGGCTTCTACGCCGACGCGGAGGACCGCCGGACCTGACTCAACTCTCAGGAAACTCGGGGAGGAACATCATCGCGCTGTAGTCGATCTCGCCCGTCTCCACGCCCAGCCGCCGCAGCATGTGCAGCGACTGCGTCCGGTGGTGCACCTCGTGGATGACGAGTTGCGTGAAGAAATCCGCGGGCGACGCCTCGTACGCGTACTCCCGGCCGTCCCACCTCGTCGTGATCTGCATCGGCTCCAGCCACCCGCCAGCCACCGCCCGCTCCAGGCCCGCCCGCGTCTGCCCGGCCGTCTCGTTCCAGAGCGCCTCGACCTCAGCGAACGGCAGCGCGTCCGCGGTCGTCACCTCGGGGTTGTCCTCGGGTGACAGTGCCCGTGGCACGCCGGTGTCGCCCATCACACGCACCATGTACATCGCCTCCGCCGCACGGGCGTGGTGCAGCGTCCGCGCGAGCGACCCGAGCCCGATCGGGTGCTCGGTGCGGTACTGCTCATCGAGCAGCGGCCGGACCCAGCCGAACACCCGCCCGCGGCTGAGGGCGAGGTAGTTGTAGATCCTGATCGCGTCCATGACACACCCTCCGTCACCGCCGAACCAGCCGTCCCAGCCGAACCGGCCGCGCGCGAAAGACTCACATCTCGTGCCCGCCCCGGTCCGGCTCTTCGGCGACCTCGTCCGGGTCGAAGTCCCGCCCGCACTCGGGGCACCGCTCCGAGGGCAGCCCCCTGACCGAGTACCCGCACGCGGGGCAGGTCATCGGCTCCCGCTGGTTCGCGAGCATCACGAAATAGACCGCGAGCCCGAGCGACGCCCCGACGCCCGGCCCCAGCGCGACACCGAGCCCGACGTTGTCGATCACGACGCCGACCGTCACGCCCAGCGATGACCCCAACGCGGTCCCGATCGCCAGACACATCGCCATGCTGATCGGTTTCTGCCGCGTCATGGCCGGAGTGTACCGCCGGGGCTCAGCGTCGCCGCCGGGCAACGCCGACCGCGCCGAGCACCAGCAGCGGGAGCGTGGGGGCCGCCGGGACGACCCCGCCCTCGAGCGTCAGGCTCAGCGCCGGCGAATACATGCTGAAGATCTCCCCGTCGGCCCGGACCGCGTGCCGTCGGGCGGCCGCATCGCCCGGCAGCCAGGCGAGATCGGTCAGCGGGTCGGCCGCGGTTAGCCCGATGTAATAGGTCCCCCGCTCCAGCACAGTGCCCCCCAGCCCGACCGTGACGACCCGGGTCTGGACCGAGCCGACCGAGAGCGCAAACGTCTCGGAGATCGGGCCGGCCGACAGGTTCGGGACGGTCCCGCCTGCACCGGGCATCGCGGCATACACGGCGATGCCCGCCTCGCCGGAGGCGAACATGTCCCAGAGCGCGAGGCGGAGCCCGGCCGAGTCGAGCCGCCACGCGTCCCCGGTCACGGTGAAGGCTTGGAACTGCGAGAAGCCGGACGCGCCCGAGGGCGTGCCCGTTCCACGCACGATGCCCGCGTCATTGAACGCGGGCTGGTACCCGTAATCGAGGAGCACACCGGCATGGGCGGCCGACACGGTCACGCACACAGCGGTCAGGCGAGTGGCAAGCGAGCAGAAAGACATGCGGATTGATTCCTTGGTATCAACGCCCGTTCCGGGCGGAGCCGTGCTGCTGAACGACCGGCCGCGGATCACCGGCGTGCCCCGGCCCGATGCGAACCGATGCGGCCAGATGAAGACAGACGCGAACCGTCGCCAGAAAGGTACACGCGGTTCTCGGGCGTGCCACCAAAATGGTCGAGGGCCGCCGGCGAACAAGATGAATCGGGCGAGCCGGTGTCCGAGCCAGTCCCCGAGCCGATGCCCGAGCGGGTCGTCGTCAAGCGCGCCAGATCAGTCGCACGTTTCGGCGCGGCCGGTGCGCGAGAGCGTTCACCCGCCCCGTTCCGGCGTGAGACCCGGGCCGTGCCGTCCACATCGGGCACGCCGCAGGCGACAACATGAAGTTTAAATCACGCTCAAATCGCACCAAATCGCGTATAGTGATCCGGTGAGTCACGGTTTACACGCCAAGTGTGCGTGCCGTTCTATGCCAGAATCTTCGAGCCCTGCCGCCTCGAGCGGCATCTCAGAAAAGGAAGAGCCCCATGCACAGCCGCAAGTTGATCCAGCGTTTCACCGCCTCCTCCCTCAGCTGCGTGGCGATCGCGTCGGTCTCGATGCTCGCCCTCACCGCCTGCGAAGAAGGCCCGGCCGAGGAAGCCGGCGAGCAGATCGATGACGCCGCCGATGACGTCTCCGACGGTCTGGAAGACGCCGCCGACGAGGTCGAGGACACCGTCGACGACGTGGACGACGAAATCGACGACTGATCCGGCGGGGCCAGGCCAGGCACCGCGGGCGGGCGTCCGACTCTTGCGTTGAGATCGATTCCTTCACCTCATTTGGAAAGGCATCACGATGCTCGGTTGGGCCATCGCGTTCTTCATCATCGCCATCATCGCGGCCGTCCTCGGTTTCGGCGGGATCGCCGGCACCGCCGCGTCGATCGCGAAGATCCTGTTCGTTGTCTTCCTGATCCTGTTTATCGTGAGCCTGATCTTCCGGGCCGTGCGCGGCAAGGCGCCGCCCGCCTGACGAGCCGATCGGCTCTGGTCGATCCGCGAAGCAGTCACTTGCACAGATCTTGCACACATCGCCCCGCCTGCCGCCATCTTGATGACGGCACGCGGGGCTTTTTCTTTGCGTGCCTGATGCGAGCGGCACAGGGCCTCGATTGAACCAGCCGCCGCGGGGCCCGCTCACCCGCCGGCCGGCTTCGCCTTGTAGCCGAGCGAGACGAGGTGGGCCACCACGGCCTCCCGGTGGTCGCCCTGCAGGACGATCTCGACCGCGTCGGTGGTCTTGCTGTCGCTGAGGCCGCCGCCCGTGCCCAGGCGCGTGCGGAGCTGCTTGAGCAACGGTTTGAGATCCCCGGGGCTGCCCGATGGATCGCCGTCCGGCCCGGCCTGAACGCCGGAGATGACCGTGTTCCACTTGCCGCGGCGTTTCTCGCGACGCACGCGGGGAGATTGGAGGCCGGGCGGGCACGCGTCACCCGCCGCGTTGCGTGGGCATGCGCAGCCGGCGGAGTCGCCCGGAGACGGCTCGGCGGGCCGGCCGCAGTGCTCGCAGGTGACGGGTTGTTCGAGCGGCGAGCCGGCGAAGAGTCCTGACATGCACCAAGGGTAGGGGCAGCCGTCCCGAAGCCCGGAGAACCCGTTCAGCCCCGAACCCCGGCCGGCCCGGACGCACGCCCGGGCACACCGCGCAAGAAACTTTCCCCGTGCGTGAGCCGCGGCGGTGACGGATTCCGCACGTCTGGTGATGGGCCGCTGAGGCGGCCCCGCGAATCATCCGGGCGGCTCGGCCCGGTGAACCACCACGCTTGAAGGAGCCGCTGATGACACGCACACCGACCCGGAACGCCCTGATCGCCGCCGCCGCCGTGACCGCTCTCGGATGGACCGCCATCGGCGGGACCGCCACTGCCGGCACCGCCACCGCTGACCCCTCCAACGCCAGCACCGCCGGTGCCGACCTCGTCATCACCGAAGGGGTGTTCGAGGAGGTGTACGAGTTCGGGGGCCACGTCGTGCTGGGGCTCGCCTACACGATGGTCAACATCGGCGATGCGGCCACCGACCTCGGCGGGGCGGACGCGGCGGACCTGGGCGACAACGTCTCGATCCAGACGTACCTCTCGACCACGCCGGACCTGACCGGCACGGCCCGTGCCGCGGGTGGGGGCGTCATCCAGAACCCGGTGGTGCTCGAGCCGGGCGCGTCCTACGGGGGGTGTACTTCTCCAACTCGGCCCAGCTGCCCGACCCGCTGGACCTGAGCGCGTTCCCGTGGCTGGTGGTCGAGATCGTGGCCACCGACGAGCCGTTGCCGGCGCTGGCCAACAACCTGGTCGGCTTCGCGATCCCCACGCCGTGCGGCCGCGCAGACCGGGCTGCTCCGATCGGCGAGCTCGACCTCGCCGACGTGACCCGGTTCGTCGGGTGGTTCACGGCCGGAGACGAGGCCGCGGATTTCAACTCCGACGGGCTGTTTTCGCTGGAGGATGTGGTCGCGTTCGTGGAGACATTCCTGGCCGGGTGCTGAGGGGTGGGTTGCTGATGGAGCGGTCGCCGGTCGCCGGGGGGCGACGGCTGGCTGTTGGAGTTGAACGGGGCGCGGTGGGGTTTGGCCCTGCCGCGTTCTGTTGCTTTGGGTGGAGCGTGCGAGGGTGGACGCGGCTTTGCGGGGCTGTTTGAGTCGCCGGCCTCCGCCGGACTTCTTGAATCGCCGGCCTCCGCCGGCGAGGGTGGTCGCGGCTTTGCGGCGGGTTTCGGGGTGGGGGGCGTTGGCCGCGACGTCGGTGAGGGTGGCTGTCGCGGCGGCGGCGGCCGTGGCGGCGGTGAGTTGGGTGCGAATCTCGGCGAGGGCGAGGTAGGCGGCTTGGGCCTGCTGGAACTCGGGCGAGGCGGCGCGTTCGGCGAGTTGGGTGATGGTGTGGCCGTGGATGTGGGTGAGGGCGGTGATGGAGAGGGTTGGGTCGGCGAGGTCGTGGAGGAGGCAATGGGCACTAGGCACTGGGCACTGGTGAGGAGTGGGAGGAGAAGGAGGGGGAGAGTTGTTTGAGTCACCGGGCTCCGCCGGCGATTGGGGATCGGGGAGAGAAGAAGAACTGATTGAGTCACCGGCCTCCGCCGAACTGATTGTGTCACTCGCCTCCGCCGAACTGTTTGAGTCACCGGCCTCCGCCGGTGAGGGGGAAGGCTGGGGGGATGGGCGGTCCCAGGCGGTGTGGGTGGTGAGTTCGGTGGCGAGCGCGTCCCAGTCGTATGTGTTCGTGTTCCCCATGACTGACAGTGTGGGGTGGGGTTGGGTGCGGCTCAAGGTGATTTGGGGGGATGGCCGGGGGTTTGCGCACTGGGGTGGTCTATGGGGTGTCTTCGTGCCACTGACCCGTCTTCGGGTCAGTGCTCTTGGTCGTGGATGGTGTGAAGCACTGACCCGCCGAGCCGGGTCAGTGGCACGGGTCAAGGGCACCCGGCGCACTGGGGTGGTCTATGGGGTGTCTTCGTGCCACTGACCCGTCTTCGGGTCAGTGCTTTCTGGGATGATTGGTGTGAAGCACTGACCTGCGGGGCAGGTCAGTGGCGCGGGTCGATAGTCTGGTGGGATGCACCGGAAGCGGATGCGGCGAGATGAGACACGGACCGCGCGGTTTCTCACGTTCTCGTGTCACCGTCGGCTGCAGTTGCTCGGTAACCGTCACTGGCGGGACGCGTTCGTTGAGTCGTTGCGTGCGGCTCGTGATCGACACGGGTTCGAGTTGATCGCGTGGGTCGTCATGCCGGAGCATGTCCATCTGATTCTTCTGCCGGGTGGGGTGCCGGATCGGGTCGCGGTGCCGGAGATCATGCGCGGGATCAAACAGCCGGTCGCGCAGCGGGCGATCCGGCGGTGGCGGTTCCTGGATGCTGCGGTGTTGGATCGGATCCGGGTGGGGGAGCGGTATCGGTACTGGCAGGCTGGTGGTGGATACGACCGGAACTTGCGGGACGCGGATGCCTTGTCCGCAGCCGTCGAGTATGTTCACTGGAACCCGGTGAAGCGGGGGTTGGTGGAGGAGCCAGCGGATTGGGCCTGGTCGTCGGCCCGGTGGTACGCGGGTGAACGGGAGGGGCAGGTTCCTATCGATCGGGTGTCGTGGTGATGTGCCGCTGACCCGTCTTCGGGTCAGTGCTCTTGGTCGTGGATGGTGTGAAGCACTGACCCGCCGAGCCGGGTCAGTGGCACGGGTTAAGGGCACCCGGCGAGCGGGAGGGGCAGGTCCCGATCGATCGGGTGTCGTGGTAGGTGCCACTGACCCGTCCTCGGGTCAGTGCTCTCGGAGTTTGCCGTGGGGAGCACTGACCTGCTGGGGCAGGTCAGTGGCACGGGTCATGGGCACATGGCCCCCGGTTAATGCACTGATCGGTAGAACGCCAAGTGGCCGCTGAACTGTGACAACTTCTGTAGATCGTCACCTTTACCAAGAAGGTGTTCGATCATTCGTATCTTGTGGCGGTACTTTCTGGAGAGTCGTGGCGATGGTCCATCGACCAGTAGGCCAAGTGTTCGCATTGGCTCATGGCCAGTCGCGATCTTGGTTTTCTCTTCTGCTAGCTCCCAGCCATCGCCAGCCAAGAGTTGAGAGAGCGACTGAACATGATCATGGCCATGTTCGTCCGGTACTTCTTCAGGTAGGGAGATCGTAATGTCATCAGCATACCGACTCACTCGCAGCCCACGCTCTTGACTCCATCGGAAAATCGACTCGTCCATCGGTGCGAACACCGCGTTCGAGAGTGCGGGGCTTGCCGGGCTCCCCTGTGGGAGACCATTGTAAAGGCATAGCAGTGATGAAGCAAGGCGAGCGCCCAACTCTGGATAGCCGATTTGGATGAGGCGATCCTGGACCCGGGCCATAGATACAGATGGGAAAAAACTCCGTAGATCGACTTTGGCCATCCACCTGGAATTGCAGTGCACGGAGGCTGCGGAGACGATTGAACGACCCGGGACAAAACCATGTGCGATTTCATGATGGAGCCCTGCAGCAGCTAGGTGGTAGCCGAACCAAGCCTGGAAGAACTTCAAGGCGATTCGTGGTGAGTGAATAGTCCGGTGAGATCGTCCTTTTGGAATGGTAAACGTGCGGTAGTACCGATCCGGATTCTTGGCGATATTGACAATGAATCGCTGTGAGATGCCTGAGATGGTTGAAAGTGTGCGTATGGAAGTAAGCGGAGGAAGGCTGCGATCGGCAAGGGAGCGAACTACACCGAGTTCTGCAACAGTGAGCGATGACTGGGCAGCATTCGCGAATGCGTCATAGTCAGGAAAGCAGACGAAAAGTGGCGGCGGGGTGTTCATCGCATACTCAAGCCAAGGGTCTTGCGTTGAAGTGCGACAGCGAGTGAGCGGTCGTGTCGAAGAGACGACCGCTTACTCGCTGTCGTAACTTCTGTGCGACCGCTTCGCCAGGCGAGGACGGCATCATCCCCGATACGAAGCCACCCCGCCGCCACTGAAATGCTACCACGTGCGTCTCCACATGTAAAGGGCCCGTTCGACATCAGGGGATGTTCGGCCTGGCCAGCTCGGGAGTGCGTCAACTCCATTCGGAGTGAGACAATACGACTCGAACCGATCACGGATGATCAAGCCCCGCTGCCGCAGCGTATCGAGAGCAAGTGCGATATCGGCCTCGTTCGCGTGAACGCCGGGTAGTTTTCGGTACTCGTGGAGAAGTGTCTCGATGCTGGCGGGTTGGTGCTTCTTGATGAATCGGATAACTCTCGACATGAGCGAGCTTTGCGAATGTGTACTCGCATCTAGTATGCTCAGGTCGGCAAGGTCTAGATTGAACCCTATGCAGATTGATCGAAATAGCTGCTTGAGCTGCGCTCTGGTGGCCTTGCCGATGGTTTTGTCAGTTAGTATGGTCGCCTTTATGTGCTTGGTGCGCAATCCAGACAGATCGAGCGAAAACTCGCTCGTGGCGAGCGTTGAGTTAGATACTGATCGCAGGGTATCAGAGAAGCGTTGAACTGCATCATCCAAGTCTAGATGATACTGGATGGTCACGCCCGCTTTTTCTGCATGGCCTTGTATAAGGGAGCGCAGCCGGCCTCTGCGACAAGCGGCATATGGAACACTCGTCCCTGCGAAGGTTCCAACCAGGCGCAGCTCATATTCGTTGGCGCCGGCCGAGGGCAACGCAATGAGTCGGAGGTCGGAACCTCCAGGCACCGAGTGGATCGTGGTGGTTAATTCAGATAGGACCTTGTCCACAGTCTTTCCATGTCTGTTCGATCTTGCTGCAGCCGATCGCCACAGTTGTTCGCCATTGTCGAGCTTCCTTGATCGTCACTCCTTCCAGGCTGGGTGCTGGCCTTAGTGTTACCGCCCGTTCGGGCGTGTAGTCCGCGGTTACGCGGATCTGGTACGCCGATGTTAGAGTCGCGGATATGCTCTTTGTTGACGATTTGAGCTCGCTGTTGAGCCGTAGCCAATCAGCATCGGTGATCAATTTTGACTTGCGCGCATGATTAATCCCGCGGTCTAGCGACCGCTTGACGTGGCCGGCGATGTGCTTGGGGTAGTCAGAGTGGCCGAGTTTCTTTTTGGATGGATGAACCGCCGAGATGACCGTTAGTAACTGACGTGCACGAATGAACGCAGCGTAGTAATAGCGATTAAACGCAGTACGGACCAGAGCGTCACTCTCGGAAGGCGAGGACTGACTTCGATCGAACTCGCTGAGTACAACTGCCACGTATTGGAGTGATTGATCGTAGACCATTCCGCATTGGTTCCATAGAGATTAAAAGATCGCCTACGCCATGTGCTTCACAATCGCCTTCCCGAACTCCGAGCACTTCAGCAGGGTCGCCCCGTCCATCAGCCGCTCGAAGTCGTAGGTGACGGTCTTGGCCGTGATCGCGCCCTCGATGCCCTTGACGATCAGGTCGGCCGCTTCCTGCCAGCCCATGTGCTCGAGCATCAGCACGCCGCTGAGAATAACAGAACCCGGGTTGACCTTGTCCTGGCCCGCGTACTTCGGCGCGGTGCCGTGCGTGGCCTCGAAGATCGCGTGGCCCGTGTCGTAGTTGATGTTCGCGCCCGGGGCGATGCCGATGCCGCCGACGCATGCGGCCAGCGCGTCGGAGATGTAGTCGCCGTTGAGGTTCATCGTCGCGATGACCGAGTACTCGGCCGGGCGGGTGAGGAGTTGCTGGAGGAAGGCGTCGGCGATGACGTCCTTGATGGTGATGGTGTTGCCGGTCTTGGGGTTCTTGAGCGTGCACCAGGGGCCGCCGTCGAGGAGTTCGGCGCCGAACTGCTCGCGGGCGACCTCGTAGCCCCACTGCATGAACGCGCCCTCGGTGAACTTCATGATGTTGCCCTTGTGCACCAGCGTGACCGAGGGCTTGTCGTGGTCGATCGCGTACTGGATCGCGGCCTTGACGATGCGGGTGGTGCCTTCCTTGGAGACGGGCTTGATGCCGATGCCGGCGGTCTCGGGGAAGCGGATCTTCTTGAACATGTCGGGGAAGTTGTCGGCCAGGAGCTTCTTGATCTTGGTGGCGTCGTCGGAGCCGTGCTCGAACTCGATGCCGGCGTAGATGTCTTCGGAGTTTTCACGGAAGATGACCATGTCGGTCTTCTCGGGGTGCTTGACGGGGCTGGGCACGCCGGCGAAGTAGCGGACGGGGCGGAGGCAGGTGTAGAGGTCGAGGATCTGGCGGAGGGCGACGTTGAGCGAGCGGATGCCGCCGCCGGTGGGGGTGGTCAGCGGGCCCTTGATGCCGACGAGGTACTTGTCGAAGGCGTCGAGCGTGGCCTGGGGGAGCCACTCGCCCGTGGCGTCGTGCGACTTGTCGCCCGCGGCGACCTCGTGCCAGGCGATCTTGCGCTCGCCCTTGTAGGCCTTCTCGACGGCGGCGTCGAAGACCATGACGGAGGCGGCCCAGATGTCGGGCCCGGTGCCGTCGCCCTCGATGAAGGGGATGATGGGGTCGTTGGGCACGTTGAGGCCGTCGGCGGTCATGGTGATGGGGGTCGGCACGGGTGAACTCCTTGACAGATTGATCCGGTGTGGATGGGTGTTTTTCGGTGGTTGCCGACGCGGTGCGGCTCTCGGGACGCAGAAGGATAGTGGGGGTGGGCCCGGTTTTCAGGGTCGGCGGGCCGGGGGTGGCACAGATTGCTGCCGGGGGCGGGCCCAGAATGAATCGAGATTCATCGAAGGCTCATGGTGGGTCCATACGGGTCTGCGATAGTTCTTGTGCATCGGTTGGAACCCCGAGTCGCGGCCGGCAAAGGACGGCGGCGGCGAGGGCCGGCACGGGCCGGTCCGACGATGCGTTCGATTCTTTATTCACTATTGAAAGGCTTATACACATGAACCGCACCATGAAGAAACGCGAGATGTTCGGTGGACTCGGCTGTGGCCGGGCGGCCGCTCTGGCGGCGGCCTGCGGGCTGGCGATCGGCGGCGTCGCCTCGGCGACCGCGACCGTGGCCCCCGAGGACAACGAGTATACCGAGTGGGACCCCGAGCACGGCGTCCATGAAGAAGAGTGGTATGACCCGACGGACTGGTTCGACGATGACTTCGACGGCGTCCGCGGCCCGGACACCGACTACGAGGAAGTCCGCGACGGCGACTCGTGGGACTGGACCGACAGCGACGACGACTGGACCGACGATGACGACGATCGCGACACCTACGCGATCTTCGGCAACGAGGGCTACGAGGCGTCCTGGTGGTCCGACTCCGACCGTGAGCTGTTCACCAGCGGCTACTACGACGGGTACATCGACGGGTACCAGGACAAGAAGTTCGGGTACGACCACATGGAGGTCACCGGGAACCTGAACCGGTTCAGCCGCGGCTACGCCGATGGTTACTACGACGGGTTCTACGACCGGACGCGTAACTATGATTCCGACTGGACGTACTACCTGTACACCGTTCCGGTGAACAACGAACGCCAGCAGGCCCAGCGCGAGCGATCGGGCGATGACAGCCGGTCGCGCGGCGACCGTGCGGAGACCGCCGGGACGCACAAGCTCAGCCGTTCGGAGACGCGTGAACACGCGAACTCGAGCCTGAACAGCCGGATCCGCGGCACGGTGAAGTCTGTCAAGATGATCGACGGCGAGAAGTTCTCGAAGTCGATGAAGGACAACCGTTGCGTCAAGCTGACGTTCAAGGACGGCAAGGAGCTCTATGTTGACCTTGGTCCGAAGGCGAACCGTGACGTCATCGAGAGCGGCGACCGCGTGACGCTGCACGGCAACCGCATGCAGCAGGACGGGCGCACGATGCTCGACGCGTCGCGTCTGACGGTGAACGGCGAGGTGCTCTGGAACGCGAAGGAGAACCAGAAGCCCCGTCGGATGAGCAGCCGGTAACAGCGTGCTGCCGGCACCGAATCTGGTGCCGATGAACTGATTCCCACTTGGCCGGGTGCGGCGTGTGCTGCACCCGGCTTTTTCTGTGGACCCGGGCATGCTCCGTGCGTCAGGGTCTGCGTGATCGCACGGTTTCAGACGAGCAGCGAGCGGCCCGCGGTGGCGGTGCGGTAGGCGAAGCAGAGGAGGAGGGCGATCATCGCCAGCGGGATCGCGGCCGCGGTGGTCCACCAGTCGCCGAGGGGTGTGCCGTGGAGGGTGAGCGAGAGGAGCGAGGCCGAGGCGAGGGCGGTCGCGGCGGCGAGCAGACCGAACTTGCCGAGGACGAGCAGGATCATGAGGTTGGCGAACGCGGTGAGCACGCGGTCGCCCATGCTGAGCTCGCCGCGGGTGAGCTGCTGAAGCAGAATGAGCCCGGTGACGATGATGAGCGCCGGGAGGCGTTGCCTGATGCCGATGAGGCCGAGCAGGAGCGAGGTGAGGAGCAGGAGGAGCGCGACCGCGGCGGCGCTGAACAGCCCGCTGCCGATCAGGTCGAGCGACTGCCCGAGGACGGCGCGCGGCCCTGTGAGGATGCCGGGGAGCGAGTCGGCGGTCGCCGCGAACGGGAGCGTGACGGGCTCGCCCATCAGTTCGGACAGGATCGGGCTGAGCGTGCCGAGCCCGACGATGAAGACGCCGATGACCGTCCCGATCAGGGCGTCGCGGCCGATCATGGGGTCGGTGAATCTGCCCGAGAAGAGCCTGGTCCACGAGACGAGCGAGCCGGGCCAGCGTGACCTCGCGAGCGGTTCGGCGGCGATGTAGCAGGCCGCGGACATGAGGGCGAAGCCGATGGAGGCCGACCAGGTGGGGTAGGGGCCGAGCAGGCGGGGGAGTGAGATGGGCGCGACGTCGGCGCCGAGCACGGCGGACGCTCCGCCGAGCAAAAACACGGCAAGGCCCAGGCGCGTCGCGCGGCGGACGTCGCCCCGTTTGAGCTTGATGTTGCGGTAGGCGATCACGCCCGCGACGATGGTGATGGTCCCGAGGATGAAGAACTGCGCCGAGGTCTGGATGAACGCCTGGGCGTCGAACGCCGACGGGTCGGCCGCGGGTGCGGGGGCGGCGGAGAGCCGGGGGGCCTGCTCGGTGTTCGGCGCTCGGTCTGAATCTGGGTCTGGCTCTGGGTCTGTCCCCGGTTCTGGCTCGGCGTGTTGAGCGATCGGGTCGTTGCGCGGCGTGCCCGCCTCGGAGCGGGCCTCGGGCTGCACGGCGGGCGGGAGCGGCTCGGTCGAGTGGGTGATCGTGATGCTGGTGATGAGCCCGTCGGACGCGCCGAGGTAAACGTTGAGCCGCAGGGGGTCGGCGTCGATTCCGTCAGTGGGCGCGGGACCGGCCCATGCCCGGCGCACGGCCGGGTCGTTGCCCGGGTTCCGGCGGGCGTCGATGGGTGTGAACTGCTCGAAGTCGAGGCCGGCGAGCTCGAAAGCGACGGTCCAGTCGGGCTCGGTCGCGTCCGGGGTCTCGTCGGTGAACTCGGGTGTGCGCGAGAACGCGCGGAGTCTGAGGTTCTGGTCAAGCTGGACGAGCACCGCGCCCGGCGCATCGCGGACGGGGTAGTCGGGCCAGACGCGGTTGTCCGGTCGGCGTGGCTCGAACCCGCCGGGCTCGGCGCGGTACCAGTAGCGGATGGGGGCGTTGATGCCCGATCTGAGCGCGGCCCACTCGGCCGAGCCTGCCTGCACCGCCTCGGTGACCCGCCGGGTGGAAAACCCGGAGACGAACCAGCCCTGCCGCTCGGGGGTGCCGGGATCGATCTCGTGGCCGAGCGTTTCGACCATCTCAAGGGCTGCCTGGCGCATGATCGGGGGCGGCGGGGGCGAGCCCGCGTAGGCGAGCAGGGAGGAGTTCCCCGAGTAGACGATCGCGAAGACGGCGATGGCGACCGTCGCCAGGGCCATGGCCGCGGCTCGGACCGGGGCGAGCACGCCCTGTCCTCCGCTGGCGGCGATGAGTTCGGGGCTCGGTGTTTCTCCCGCGGCGAGGGCCGCGGCGAGGGGGTCGGCCCCGGGAAGGGCGGCGGCGACGGCGAGGGCGGAGGCGGGCCGGTCGCGCGGGTCCGGCTCGAGGCAGCGGTCGACGAGCGCGGCGAGCGCGGGGTCGATGTCCTGGTGGTCCGAGGCGGTGATGGCGGGGATGGGTGTCGCGCCGCGCATCGACCGGAGTTCGGCGTGGGTGGTGGCGTTCCAGGCCCGCTTGCCGATGAGGAGTTCGTAGAGAACGAGACCGAGGGCGTAGATGTCGGAGCTCGTGGTGACCTCTCTGCCTTCGTACTGCTCGGGTGCCATGTAGGCGGGGGTGCCGACAGAGGCGTCGCGACCGGTGATGGTGGGGGTGGCGGTGTCACCGTCGGGCCCGGGGGCGGCGTGCGCGATGGCGGCGATGCCGAAATCGGTGAGCCGGACAGCGCCGCGGCCGTCGAGCATCACGTTGGCGGGCTTGAGGTCGCGGTGGATGACGCCCTCCGCGTGGGCGGCGGCGAGGGCGGCGCAGAGCTGGCGGGCGACGTCGATCGCCTTGTCCTGCGGGAGCCGGCCGATGCGTTTGAGGAGCGTCGCGAGATCGTCGCCGTCGACGTACTCCATTGAGATGAACATGTCGCCGCCGTCGGCCTCGGCCAGGCGGGCGATGTCGTGGATGCGGCAGACGTTCCGGTGGGTGATGCGGCGGGCAACGCGGACCTCGTCTCGGACGCGATCGGCCAGGACGGGGTCGGCCGAGATGTGCGCGGGGAGGAGCTTGAGGGCGACGGACTGGCCGAGCTCGAGGTCGTCGGCGCGGTAGACCTCGCCCATGCCGCCCCTGCCGATGAAGGCGACGATGCGGAACCGGTCGGCGATGAGCTGCCCCGGGTCGAGTCGGTTGGGGCGGTCCGCTGTCTGGGCGGTGCCGCTGCCGGTCTGGTGGTGCGACGCGGGGCGAGAATCGGCGCGGTCTCCGCGCGATGGATCGGGCCCCGGTTGCTGGGTGAGGTCGGCGGTCTGGTCGAAGTCGTCTGGCACGCGGGTGTCTCGGGCGGGGGTGATCGGTCGTGGGTGAACTGGTTTGGATTGCCGTCGCGGCCGGTGTGGGGTGCGGCGCGGTGGGTATCGGGCGTGGCCGGGGTTCTGGTCGGTGCTGTGGGGGCGGTTGAGTGAGCGTTTTTGTCTGCGTTCCGCTAGGATAGCGGCGGGTCGGGTTGGTCGGTCTGACAGCCGGGCGGGGCGTTGGAAACCGGTTCGGCCGCGCGGCGGGCCGCTCGGGCGTGGTGTGCGTGTGGATCGGGGAGTTCGCGTGGGTGGGGGCGGCGTGGATTGATGGACGAGTTGCCGGCGAATCTTGGGGGATACGAGGTCGAGCTGGAGCTGGGCCGCGGCGGGATGGGCGTGGTCTATCTGGCGCGGGACCCGAAGCTGCACCGTCAGGTGGCCATCAAGGCGCTCAACGAGGAACTGGCGGATCACCCGGAGCGTCTGGCGCGGTTCGAGCGCGAGGCTCGGACGCTGGCGGCGCTGAACCACGTGAACATCGCGTCGGTGTACAGGCTCGACGAGGACCTGGGCCGGCAGTTGCTGGTGATGGAGTACGTGGAGGGCCAGCACCTGGGCGAATACATCCGGGGGCGGGGTCCGCTGCTGCCCGAGGACGCGGCCTCCGTGTGCGGGCAGATCGCGGCGGGGCTGGAGGCGGCGCACGAGATCGGTGTGGTGCACCGGGACCTGAAGCCGGCGAACGTGCGCGTCCGGCCCGACGGGGTCGTGAAGCTGCTGGACTTCGGGCTCGCCAAGCCCGAGCAGGAGATGAAGAAGGCGCTGGGAGACAGCGCCGAGACGATGTCGATGGCGCCGACGGCCGAGGGGCGCATCATGGGGACGGCGGGGTATATGAGCCCCGAGCAGGCGCGCGGGAAGTCGGTCGACAAGCGGGCGGATATCTGGGCGTTCGGCGCGGTGCTGTTCGAGTGCCTGAGCGGGCACCGGGCGTTCAAGGGCGACACGCCGATGGACGCGCTGGTGGCGATCCTGGAGAAGGAGCCGCCCTGGTCGCTGCTGCCGGACCGGACGCCCGAGCGTCTGCGGTCGCTGATCGCGCGGTGTCTCGAGAAGGACGCGAGGAAGCGGCTTCGGGACATCGGCGACGCGCGGATCGATCTGGAAGAGGTGCTCAGCGGGCCGCAGCGGGGGGCGTGGCGGCCCGGGTTCGGCGGCGCGGGTGATCGGCCCGTGCCGAGCGAGGGCAGCGGGGGCGTGACCCCCATGGGGTCTCGCGGGTCGGGGTCTCGTTCATCGATGGGCACGGGCACGTCGGGTTCGGGGTCGCGGCTGCCCTCGTCGCTGTCGAGCTTTGTCGGGCGGGGCGACGACCTGGAAGCGATCCGCGGGCTGCTGGGCGATTCGCGGCTGCTGACGCTGACGGGGCCCGGGGGCTGCGGGAAGAGCCGGCTCGCGGTGGAGGCGGTGCGGCGCCTGGAGAACTCGTACCGGGACGGGGCGTGGTGCGTTGATCTGGCGGCGGCGACCGAGCCGGGGCGGGTCGCGGGCGAGATCGCGGCGGCGTTCGGGATCGTGGAAGTCGAGGGGCGTGACACGCGTGATGTGCTGGCCGAGGCGCTCGAGGGCCGGGAGCTGGTGTTGGTGATCGACAACTGCGAGGGGGTGCTCGCGGGCATCGGCGAGACGGTGTCGGCGCTGCTCGCGTCGTGCCCCGGGGTGCGGGTGATGGTGACGTGCCGGGAGGCGTTGCGGCTCGAGGGCGAGTGGGTGTACCGGGTCGGGACGCTGGGTGTTCCGGGGACGCGGGCGGCGGAGGTCGAGGAGATCTCGGCGTGCGAGAGCGTGCGGCTGTTTGTCGACCGGGCCCGGGCGGTGCGACCCGAGTTTTCGATGACCGACTCGGTCGCCGGCGACGTGGCGGAGATCTGCCGGCAGCTCGACGGGATGCCGCTGGCGCTCGAACTGGCGGCGGCGCGGATGAAGAGCCTGGGCCCGGCGCAGATCGCCGAGCGGCTGGCCGACCGGTTCAAGCTGCTGCGGAGCAGGCAGGGCGATCCGCGGCAGCAGACGCTGCTGGCGGCGATCGAGTGGAGTTTCGACCAGCTCGACGAGACGGAGCGGGCGGCGATGTGCCGGCTGAGCGTGTTCCGCGACGGGGCGACGCTGGAGGCGGCCGAGACGGTGCTGCCGGCCGAGTACGGCGACGGGTCGCCCGCGCTGGAAAACTGGGATGTGCTCGACGTGATCGAGGAGCTGATCGACCGGTCGATGGTGACGGTGGTGGAGCCCGACGGGGTGGGGCCGAGCGGCGAGACGCGGTACCGGGTGCTCGAGTCGATCCGACAGTTCGGGATGGAGAAGCTCAGAGAGTGCGGTGAGGAGGCGATCGCCCGGGAGGCGCTCGTGCGGTGGGTGGCGCGGCTGGCCGGGCGGGTCGAGGGGCAGCTCGTCGGGCGGGACCAGCGGGAATGGTCCGAGCGGCTCGAGCAGGAGCACGACAACATCCGTGGGGCGCTGGCGTTCGTCGATGAGATGGGCGCGGGCAACACGGAACTGGTCGAACTCGGCCGCGTGATCGGCTCGGGTGTGTGGCGGTTCTGGGCGTACGCGGGGCACATCGCCGAGGGCAAGCGGGCCCTGCTCCGGCTCGACCGACTGGGCGAGGGCGGCGAGCCGACCGCGGCGTGGGCTCGGCTGCGCGGTGGCATCGCGATGATCGCGACGATCACGGGCGATCTGGGTCAGGCGGTGGCGTTCGCGGTGGCAGGGCTCGAGATGGCGCGGGCGAGCGGGGATCAGCGGACGGTCGGGCATCTGCTCGAGAGCCTGGGCTGGGCGTGCCTGCGGGACATGCTGCTGGCGCGGGCGGCCGACCACTTCGAGGAGAGCGAGGAGGTGCGCCGCGGGCTGGGCGACCGGGTGCTGCGGGCGGTGTCGGTCTGCGGGCTGGCGGGGTGCGCCCGGGCGGGCGGCGAGCGGGAGCGGGCGCGGGGTCTGTACGACCGGGCCGAGGAGATCCTGCGCGGCGCGGGCGACGGGCTGCAGGTGGCGGCGGTCGAGTTCGGGCGGGCGATGGTCGCGCTGGCCGACGGTGACGCGGACGGGGCGATGGCGTCGCTGCGGAAGGCGAGCCGGCTGCAGATCTCGATGGAGGCGACGACGGAACTGCCGGCGACCGTCGAGGCGCTGGCGTGCGTCGCGGTGCTGCGCGAGCAGCCCGAGAAGGCGGTGCGGCTGTTCGCGGCGGCGGAGCGCGGGCGGGAGCGGATCGGGTGCCCGCCGAGCCGGCTCGAAGAGCACGAGACGGGGCCGTTCCGCGAGCGTGCGGAGGGGTCGGTCTCGGACCTCGAAACGCTGCACGCCGAGGGAGCCACGATGCGGCTGCGGCGTGCGGTGCGGTATGGTCTGGGGGAGTCATGAGTCGGGTCGGTGTGGCCACGGGAGTGCGCGATGCAAGAGACAGCGGTGTACGCGGGCAGCTTTGACCCGCCGACGAACGGGCATGTGTGGATGATCGAGCGCGGGGCCCGGCTCTTCGACCGGCTGATCGTGGCTGTCGCGCAGAACCCGGAGAAGGCGTACACCTTCCCGCTCGAAACCCGGCTCCGCTGGCTCGAGGAGATCTGCGGAGTCCACGGCAACGTCGAGGTCGCCGATATCCAGAACCGGTTTTTGGCGCGGTATGCGGCCGATGTCGGCGCGGTGCACATCCTCCGCGGGATCCGCGACGAGGAGGACTACCGGTTTGAGCGGGGCATGCGGTACATCAACTCGGACCTCAACGCGGATCTGACCACGGTGTTTCTTATGCCTCCGCGCGGCATGGGGCAGATCAGCTCCAGTTTCGTGAAAAACATGATCGGGCCGGCGGGCTGGGAGCCGATCGTCGAGGGGTACGTGCCGCGGGTCGTGTTCAACGACCTTCAGGATTGGGCGGAGCGTGAGCCGGCGTCGTAGCGCCGCGTGCCGCTGACGGGTGTTACGATCGGCCGATGACAGATCCGGCTTCCCAGTTGTGCGTTCCGCTCGCGGATCTCCCCGACCCGTTGGAGATCCCTGTTGTGCCGTTGGGGTCGGGGGCGGCGGCGCCGGTCATCACGGTGCGGCCGCCGGGGTCGAAGAGCCTGACGAACCGGCTGCTGCTGCTGGCGGCGCTGGCGGAAGGAACGAGCGAACTCCGCCACCCGCTGCTCGAGGCCGACGACGCGGAGCGGATGCTCGCGGCGATCGCGTCGCTCGGGGCGGGCGTGGAGCGCGGCGAGGGCTGGGTGCGGATCCGCGGCGTGGGCGGGGAGTGGCTCTCTCCCGGCGATGGGATCACGGTCGATCTGAACAACGCGGGGACGGCGACGCGGTTTCTGGCCGCGTCGGCGTTGTGCGCGCCGGGGCCGATGACGATCGACGGGAACGAGCGGATGCGGCAGCGTCCGATCGGAGAGCTGGGCGATCTGCTGCGGCGGCTGGGGGCGAAGGTCGAGTACCTGGGTGAGCGAGGGTGCCCGCCGGTGCGCGTGACGCGGCCCGAGGGCGGGCTCGTCGCGGAGGCGGTGAGCGTGCCCACGACGCGATCGAGCCAGTTTGTCTCGGCGCTGCTGCTGGTGGCCCCCTTCCTTCCGAACGGGCTGACGCTCCGCCTGGACGGCGCGGTGACGAGCGCTTCGTACGTGCGGATGACGGTGTCGCTGCTCGAGCGGGTGGGCGCGGGCGTGCGCACGAGCGAGGGGCTGCGGGTGATCCGTGTGCTCCCCGGGTGCCCGGCGCTCGACCTGGACGTGGAGCCCGACGCCTCGGGGGCGACCTATTTCTGGGCGGCGGGGGCGCTGCTGCCCGGCTCGTCGGTCGGCGTCGAGGGCCTCGGCGAGGGGGCGATGCAGGGCGACTCAGGATTCCCCGCGCTGCTGGGGCGGATGGGCGCCTCGGTGGTGGTGAAGGACAAGCCGGGCGATTCGGCGGGGCCGACGACGGTGGTGCGCGGGCCGGCCGAGTTGGGCGCTGTGTTCGCGGATATGTCCGACATGCCGGACGCGGCGATGACGCTGGCGGTGTGCGCGGCGTTCGCGAAGGGGACGAGCATTCTGCGGGGCGTGCGCACGCTGCGCGACAAGGAGTGCGACCGGATCGCGGCGCTGGAGAGCGAACTGGCGAAGATCGGTGTGGTGGTGGAGTCTGACGTGCGGGGTGACCCGGACGTGCTGACGGTGACGCCGCCCGAGGGCGGGGTGGACTGCTCGGCCGGGGTCGGTCGGGTGGAGTTCGACACGTTCGACGATCACCGGATGGCGATGTCGCTGGCGCTGGTGGGGCTGCGGCGGCCGAACGTCTGGGTGCGGGAGCCGGGGTGCGTGGCGAAGACGTACCCGGGGTATTTCGCGGACCTGGCCCGGTTGTATTGAAAAACGAGAGGTTGGTTGCGACCCGGGATCGAGAAACTCGTCGCGTGCGTTCCACGCCCCGGAGATGCTCTACTTCTTCGGCTCGCGGTTGATCGTCAGGTCGACGCGTCGGGATGGTCGTTTGCTCGAAAACGAGCGGGCGGCGGCGCGGACGGCGAAGATGACCACGACGGCGACGGCCGCGGTGACGACCCAGAACTGCCAGTCCGAGACGGGGAAGGACATCGCGAGCACGAAGCCAGAGTGGATGCTGTTCATGCGAGCACCCCGGCGGCGTGGTAGGCGATGAGGGCACCGGCGTACGCGAGCGTGGTCATCACGGCGAACTGGAGGGCGGCCCAGCGCCAGCCGCCGGCTTCTCTTGCGGTGACGGCGAGTGTCGGCAGGCACTGCATGGCGAGAACGTAGAAGACGAGGAGAGACCACGCGGTGGGGGTGGTGAAGACGGGGGTGGTCCCGTCGTCTCGCTTGGCGTTGGCGATGCGCTCGAGGCCGGTATCGGTGGTGAGCTCGTCCTCGTCCTGCTGAAGGACGACGGCCATGGTGGAGACGAAGACCTCGCGGGCGGCGAACGAACTGACGACGCCGATGGTGAGCTGCCAGTCGTAGCCGATGGGTGCGAAGACGGGCGCGGCGGTTCGGCCCGCGATGCCCATGAACGAGTTGGCGGAGGCGTGGCGTGCCTCGATCGCGTCGGCCTGGTCGAGGAGCTGGTCGGCGGCAGTGGGCATGTTCGATTCGAAGAGCGCGGCCTGTTCGCGGAGTTCGATGGCTTGCTGGGGAGGGTCGGTGTGGGGGTATTCGCCCAGCCACCAGAGGGCGATGACCATGCCGAGGATCACGGTGCCTGCCTTGACGAGAAAGATGCGGGCCCGGTCCCACGTGGTGAGGATGGCGAGGCGGACGCTGGGCCGGCGGTAGGCGGGCAGTTCGATGGCCATCGTGCTGCTCGGGCCCTTGAGCAGCGTGCGGCGGAGGACGACGGCGACGATCAGCCCGGCGGCGGCGCCGAGGACGTAGCACCCGGTGAAGGCGAGGGCGGCGAGCGCGGGCCTGTCGGCGAAGAGGAGCGAGGTGAGCAGGACGTAGACGGGGATGCGGGCGGTGCAGGACATGAACGGGGCGATGCAGATGGCGGCCAGGCGTTCCCGTCGGTCCGGGATGCCGCGGCAGGCGATGATGCCCGGGATGGCGCAGGCGTGGGAGGAAAGCAGCGGGACGAAGGCGTGGCCGGGCAGGCCGAAGGGGCGGAAGAGGCGGTCGACAAGGAGGGCGGCTCTGGGGAGGTAGCCCGAGTGTTCGAGGAGCGTGATGAGGAAGAACATGAGGCAGATCTGGGGGAGGAAGATGACTGTGGCGCCGACACCCGCGATCACCCCGTTTGCCAGCAGGTCGGCGATCGGGCCGGGCGGGAGCGAAGAGGCGGTGATCTCGGCGAGCGCGGCGAACGCGGCGTCGATCCAGTCCATGGGGTAGGCGGCGACCTTGAAGACCGCGTAGAAGAGGGCGGTCATCACGACCGCGAAGAACGCGGTGCCGAGGGCGGGGTGGGTGAGGAGGTCGTCGAGGCGGTCGGTGGTGGTGTCGGCGTTGTGCGCGGCGGCGCCGGTTGTGACGGCGGCGGCGGTCTGCTCGGCCCAGTCTCGCAGAGACTGGTCGTTTGGCAGCGGGTTGGGGATGCGCGCACGGCCGAGCGCGGGGAGCACGGCCTCGACGCCCCGTCCGGTCAGGCCGTTGGTGAGGAGGGCCTCGCAGCCGAGCAGGTCGGCGAGGGAATCCGGGTTGATGGTGAGGCCGCGGCGTTCTGCTTGATCGGTTCTGTTGATGAGGATGAGCGTGGGGAGGCCGAGGCGGATGGCTTCGCCGGCGAGGCGGAGGTTGCGGGCGAGGTTGGCGGCGTCGAGGACGATGCAGACGGCGTCGGGGACGTGGGCCGGGGTGTCGTCGTCGGCGGCGGGCTGGTCGGGGTCGTGCCCGGCAAGGACAGCGCGGCATAGGGCGGCCTCGGGGGAATCGTCTTCGAGGGCGTAGGTGCCCGGGAGGTCGATGAGTTCGCGGCTGCCGACACGGGTGATCTCGGCGGACTGGGTGGTGCCCGGAAAGTTGGCTGTCCGGACGCGTGCGCCGGCGAGCCGGCCGAAGAGCGTGCTCTTGCCGACGTTGGGGTTCCCGAGCATGGCGACGCGTCGGGTCGCGGTGTCGGGTGTGGTCACCGGGGGGGGCGTGTGGTTGGTTGTCGTCATGCGGGTTCGTCCGTGGGGAGCCGGGCGGCCGGGGCTTGATCAGCCGGGGATGGGACGGACGAGGACCTGGCTGGAGACGTTCCGGCGGATGCCGATGCGGCACGATCCGCCGGAGGGGTGATCGACCCGGACGATGAACGGGTCGCCCTTGCGGCAGACGGCGATGCGTGCCTCGGGCTCGATGCCGAGGGCGCGGAGCTGCTCGCGACATTCGCAGGACTGGCAGCACGCCACGCTCGCGGATTCGCCCTTGGCGAGCATGGCGAGCGGGATGGCCTGTGGCATGGTGGTCATTGGTGCTCGTATCGCGGGTGTGGAGCGAAAATTGGCTCCGGAGGGGTCTTGAATGATGGTAGTGCGAATGAGACTCAGTTTCAACGCGTGAGGGGTTTGGCTCGCGGTGGCCGGTGCCGGCGTGTGGGACTGTTCGGTGGGTCGGTCAGGGGGTATTCGGACGTACGCAGGTACGGTCCGGGTCTTGAATCAGAGCAGAATCGTCGTCCGGCCGCTGGATTCGGGCGTATCGGGACTGGAAGAACGGGTATCGTACCGGAAACAGGGTGACCTATCGGGCGGTGCCCGACCCGGCACCAGGCTCGGTGGCCGGGGTTCCCGGCGTGGTCCTGCGTGATTGGGCCCCGGGCGTGGCACGGCCGAGACAGTTGGCAACTGACGCGAGGTGAGGCGATGAATTGGTGGATGTGTGCGGCGGTTGCCGGGTCGTGTGTGGGGTTGCTCGTGGCCGGCGCGGCCGCTGGGCCGGTGGACTTCTTCGAGGTCTCGGCGAGCGATGCCGGGGCCGGGGATCAGTTTGGCTGGGCGGTGGACGTGAATGGGACGCTGGCGGTCATCGGGTCGTGCCTGGACGATGATCTCGGTCAGGACGCCGGGGCGGCGTATCTGTTCGATCTGGCGACGATGACGGAACTCGGCAAGTTCCTGCCCGCGACGGGGAACGCGTTCGACGGGGTGGGGTGCTCGGTGGCGCTGAACTCGGCGTTCGTGCTGGTGGGCGCCGACGGCGTGGACGGCGTGGACATGAACGGGGACTCGGCTCCGAACGAGGGGGCGGCGTATGTGTTTAACCCGGGGATGCCGGGGAACGCGGGCGTGCGGGTGAGCCCGATCGGGCTGAGCGGTGGTGACGGGTTCGGGTTCAGCGTGGCGGTGGCCGATGACACCTTCCCGAACTTCGGGATCGTGGGCGCTCCCTTCGACGACGGGATCGCCGACGACGACGCGGACTGCGGGGCGGCGTATCTGGTGAACTTGCCGACGGGCGGGTCGGGGGTCACGTTCCGGGCGGACGATCAGTTCCGCGGCGACCTGTACGGGTATTCGGTGTCGATGTCTTGGCCGCGTGCGGCGATCGGTGCTCCGTTTGTCGGCAGCGGCGCAGACGGGTCGGTGTATCTGCACGTGTCGCCGTTCGATGATGACGGGGACGGTGTGAGTTTTCCGAACCTGGAGATCAACTCACCGACGGGGCAGTTCGGCGAGCAGTTCGGCTCTTCGGTCGCGATCGATGGAACAATCCTGGTGATCGGCGCGCCCGGGAACGCGGCGGACGGTCTGTTTGCCGGGGCGGCGTACGTGTACGACGTGTCGGACATCGATGACCCGGTTCTGATGCACGTGCTGCGTCACCCGGATGCGCGGTCGTTCGATTTCTTCGGCTCGAGCGTGGCGATCTCTGGGGACCGGATCGTTGTGGGCGCGCCGTTCGATGACGACGGGAACGCGGGCGACGACGGGCCGGGGTCGATCTGGGTGTTCGATACGCTGAGCGGCGCGCTCGTGACGCCGCTGCGGACGTGCTCGGGCATGGAGCGGGACAACCTCGGGCGGTCGGTGGCGGTGGACGCGGGGCTGGTGATCGCGGGTCTGCCCGGCGATGACTCTGCTGGCGTGGATGCGGGCGCGGCGGCGGTGTATCCGGCGGCGACGGCGCTCTTCGACTGCAACGGGAACGGCACCCCGGATGTGTGCGAGCTGGCGGACGACCCCGACCTGGATTGCTGGCCGATCCCCGGCGGAAACGGGATATTGGATGAGTGCGACCTCGCGGGCGACCCGTCGCTGGACTGCGACGGGAACGGGCTGATCGATGACTGCGAGATCCTGGATGATCCGCGTCTGGACTGCGCGGGCGTGGACGCGGGCGGCAACGAGGTGCTCGGGGGCGACGGGTTCCTGGACGTGTGCCAGATCGCGGCGGGTGATCTGTCGGACTGCAACATGAATCTCGAGCCGGACCTGTGCGAGTTGGACGCGACGACAGACTGCGCGGGCGTGGACGGGTTTGGCAACGAGATGCTGGGCTCGGACGGGATCCTCGACGAGTGCCAGATCGCGAGCGGTGACCTCGCGGACTGCGACATGAACGGCGTGCCGGACATCTGCGATCTGGACGCGGGGACGACGGAAGACTGCTGGCCGCTGCCGATCGGGAACGGCATCCCGGATTCGTGCGACATCGCGGATGACCCGAGCATCGATTGCGACGGGAACGGGCGGCCGGACGATTGCGACGTGGCGGACGACCCGGCGACGTTTGACTGCGACGGGAACGGGGAGCCGGATTCTTGTCAGATCCTGAATGATCCCTCGCTCGACTGCAACGCGGACGGGATTCTGGACGCGTGCCAGAGCGGGGACGTCGGTGTCGACTGCGATGCGAACGGCGTCCCGGACGCGTGCGAGATCGCGCTGAACCCGCTGCTGGATTGCGACAACAGCGGGACGCTCGACTTCTGCGATGTGCGGGACGGGCTGGCCGAGGACTGCAACAACAACGAGCGGATCGATGCGTGCGACATCGCGGCGAACCCGGGGCTGTTTGACTGCGACGGCAACGGCGAGATCGATTCGTGCGAGATCGCGGCGATGCCGTCGCTGGATATGAACGTGAACGGGATCCTGGATTCGTGCGAAGTGCCGCCGTGCCAGCCGGACCTGAACGGGGACGGCGTGCTCGATCTGACTGACATCAGCTTCTTCGTCGGGGCGTTCGCGATCAGTGATCCGCTCGCGGACTACAACGGGGACGGGAACATCGACCTGCTGGACATCTCGGCGTTCCTCGCGGATTACAACGCGGGGTGTCCGTGATCGCGGTTTGAGACCTGCGGTTCAGTTCTGAATAGTCAAAGAAATGGCCCGGGCTTTCGTCCGGGCCATGTTCATGCGCGTGATCTGTTGCGGCTCGGTCAGGCGGTGGTGAGGCGGAAGAACTCGTCGAGCGAGCTCTGCGAGTCGAGGTCCATAATGAGTTTCCCGAGCTTGTCGCAGTTGGCCTGGCCGATGACGGCCTCGCCGAGCGCGTCGAACTTGACCTTGATTTCATCCTCGGTCATCGGGTCACGCGGGTCGCCCTTGGGGACGTCGACCTGCTGGACGTGGCTGGCCCCGTCCTTGAGCGTGATCGTGACGCGGCTGGGCTGGAACTCGGGGAAGCGGGCCTCGAACTCCTCGTTGGCGACGACCTTGACCATGTCCATGATGGGGATGAGGGCGGGGTCCTGCACGCGCTCGTCCTCGAACTGGAGGGGCGTGACCTTGCCGTCGACCAGACCGACGGCGAGCGAGTAGGGCAGGGAGTGGTCGGCCGTCTCGCGGCTGGTGGGGCGGTACTTGTGGGGGTCGCCGAGGATGTCGGCCGCCCGGGCGATGACCTCGACTTTGATCTCGGCGACGTCGGCGGGGTTGAGGTTGTGCTCGGCGACGATCTTCATCATGGCGCTGAGCGGGGCGTGGCTCAGGGCCTCGATGGGGAACGACTTCATGCCGCAGGATTCGATGCGGTAGGCATCGCCCGGCTTGGTGGGGAGGTCGCTGGTCAGGCCGTCGGCGTCGAACGTGCAGGGTTCGCCGGCGCTGTGGCTGTGGCCGAAGACGTGGAAGAGCCCCTCCTTGCCGTCGAAGATGTGCTCTGGGCCCGAGTAGCCGCGGGCAGCGAGCATGGCGGACTCGACGCCCATGCGTGTGGCCCAGGGGTCGACGGTGTTCTTCATCATGGTGAGCTTGCCGGCGGTGACGGCGCCGAGCGAGCCCGTCCGGCTGGCGCAGATGCCGGCGGCGTTGACGAGCTGCTCCTCGGTGAGCCCGAGCGCCTTGCCCGCGGCGAACGGGGCGGCGAAGCCGGTGAGGGTGGCGTGGTGCCAGCCGTACTCACGGACGCCGGGGCGGCCGATCTCGACGAGGCGCATCTCGATCTCGTAGGCGACGATGGTGGCGAGGATGAGATCCTTGCCGGAGAGTTTCTTCATCTCGCAGACGGCGAGGGGGCCGCAGATGATGTCGGAGGGGTGCGAGGGGTCGGCCTTCCAGTAGATGTCGTTGTAGTCCATCGCGCGGACCATGTGGTTGTTGAGGAACGCGGCGTCGACGGGGTTGGTTTTGTAGCCGGTGACGAAGCAGGTGCAGGGGCTGGCGTTCTGATCGCCGGCACCGTGCATCTGCTTGTGGTGCTCGAGCAGGATCTGGGCGTCCTCGGTCTGCGAGCCGCCGAGGGCGCAGCCGACCGAGTCGTACCAGAAGAGCTTGGCGGCCTGGATGGCGGCGGGGGAGAGGTCCTCGTAGCGGAGGTTTGCGACCCATTTGGCGAGGTCGTACGAGAGGAAGTTTTCGGTTTTGAACGCTGGGCCTGCCATCACGGATCTCCGTCTCGGGATTGGGGTGTGGTCGCTCCCGGCGCTGTGCGGGGAGCGGGTGCTGATCGGGCGGGATCATAGCTGTGGCGCGCAGTCGCGTGCCCGGCGGCGCGGCAGCGCGTCGAATCCGCTCCGCTGCACGGGCGGGCGCGGACTCATCGGCTCGGTGCGTCGAGATCGATCGCCCGATTGGCCTGTCTGCGGGTTGCGTCGAAGCGGCCGATTACTCGGCGTACATGCTGGTGATCAGGGCGTCCCACCCGTCCGCGAGGCCGGTCATGGCGGCGCGGGGGCCGGTCATCTTGATGAAGAGCTGCTCGTCGCCCGGGAGTTCGATGATCGCGGCGAACATCGTCGTGTCGGGCTGTGCGGGGGCGGTGCCCATGCCGCGGTATTCGCCGGTCATCTCGACGAGCGTGACGGCCCGGCCGGAGATGGTGGTGTCCTCCCGGCTCTGCAGGACATCGCCGTCGGGGTTCGAGAACTGGCCGGCCCACCGCATGACGTTGGCGTCGGCGCCGCCGCGGGCGACGGAGAAGGCGGCGAAGGCGGTCCCGCCCTCGTTGGCGGCGGCGAGTTGGGCGATGCGCATGGGGTTGGAGGGCGGCTGCTTGCTCCAGCCGTCGGGGATGGTGAACATCAGGCCGGCGGCGGTCACGGTGCCGGTGTCGGCCGAGACGAGGCCCGCGTCTGCGCCGTGGTCGTGGCCCGCGTGGTCGTCGTGATCGAGGCCCCCGTCGTCTTCGTGGGTTCCGTGGTCGTGCCCCTCGTGATCATCATGGTCATGGCCTTCATGACCATGACCCTCGTGGTCCTGACCGGCGGCGGGTTGCTCGGTGCCCGATGAGGCGGGCTGCTCGGAGCAGGCGGCGGTGAAGAGGGCGGCGAGCAGGAGTGCGGTGAGTGTGGTGGGGGTTCGCATGAGGTGAGTGTATCCGGAGGGGGCGGGTTTGTTCGGGGCGGCGTTCATGACTCGGGCGTGTTCTGTGTGTCGTTCTGCGTCTCGCTCTGGCTGTCGACCTGCCTGTCGATCTGGGGGGCGTTCTGCGGGGATGGGCCGAGCGGTTTGAGTTTGACGCGCATCTGGATGAGGTCGATGACGAGGGCGAATGCCATCGCGAAGTAGACATAGCCTCGGTCGAGGTGCTGGTGGAGCCCGTCGGCGACGAGGAGGACGCCGATGAGCACGAGGAAGGAGAGGGCGAGGATTTTGAGTTCGGGGTGACGCTCGATGAAGCGGGAGATGAACCCGGCGGCTGCCATCATGACAGCGATGGAGATGACGACGGCGGCGATCATGATCTCGATGTGGTCGGCCATGCCGACGGCGGTGATGACGCTGTCGAGGCTGAAGACGATGTCGATGGTGACGATCTGGGCGATGACGACGCCGAACGCGGCGTTGGCCGCTGAGGACTTCTTCTCGTCGTGATGGCCGGTCGTTGCGTGGCGGATCTCGAGGGTGGCCTTGCCGATGAGGAAGAGGCCGCCGAGGAGGAGGACGAGGTCTCTGCCAGAGATGGCGAGGTTCGGCGGGTCAGTCGCTGCCGCGTCAGCGGCGGCCGGGTCGGCGATGAACGGGATCTCGAAGAGGGGGGCGGTGAGGCCCATGATCCACGAGATGCCGATGAGCAGGACGATGCGCATGACCATCGCCAGGACGAGGCCCAGGCGGCGGGCCTTGGCCCGCTGGTGCTCTGGGAGGGAGTTGGCGAGGATCGCGATGAAGACGACGTTGTCGATGCCGAGGACGATCTCAAGGGCGGTGAGCGTGAGAAGGGCGATGAGGCTGGCTGTTGTGAAGAGTCCGGCCCCTGAATCGAGTTCGACCGCGGACGCGAGCGTGGTGGTGAGTGTCAGCACGGCGCGACTGTAGCGGATCCGCCGGTGTGTGGGGGGCTGGCCGGGTGAGATGGCCGAGGGCGTGTAGTGCCCTCGGACGCCCGCTGGTCGGATCCCGATGAGACAGGGCCGGCTCTTCCCAACCGGCCCCGCCCCGCTGAGTTGGGGCACAGGTGAGAACGGGAGATGCGGGGCCTGCTCACGGCGGATACGGGATGATGCTGAGATTTTATTGATCGGACGTGGGTTCGGACGATCAACGGGGAGCATCGGCGGCCCGGGCTGGCCGTCGATCTCCCCCGGGGAGGGGGGGTTGCCCGCGTGCGTGCGTTCCGCACCGGGCTGGCGTGAGGCGAGGTTCAGAACGGCACCAAGGAGTTTGACCGTGGCGCAACGCGAGACTGAGCAGAGCAATGATCTGACGGTGATCGGTCGTGGGACGACGATCCGGGGCGAGGTGGACTTTGACCAGGGCGCACGCATTCTGGGCGTGTTTGAGGGCAAGATCCGCTCGCAGGGCGAGGTGCAGATCGGCGACACGGCCGAGTGCCGTGCGGAGATCGACGCGGCCAAGGTGCGCATCGACGGCCGGGTCGAGGGCGACGTGCTCGCCCGTGAACGGCTGCACCTGAGCGATTCGGCGAACGTCACCGGAGACATCCGGGCGTCCACGCTGCACGTTGACGAGGGGGCGACATTCGTCGGCCACTGCTGCGTGGGCGCTGACGCGCTCAAGAACACGGGCACCGGCTCGGGAACGACGACTCGTTCGACGACGACCACTCGTCCGACGCCGTCGACCACCACGCAGCAGTCGAACGGGCGTGGGACGAGTTCCCTGGCCGTGGAAGTCGGGCAGCCCGCGGTGGATTTCAAGCCGCCGTGGCGTGAGGCCTCTCGGGCGGACGCCGCAACGGACGCCGAGAAGCCCGCGACCGCCGAGACCGGGGCTGCCTGACCGGTGGCGCACCGGTTTGGCTTTGTTGCCTTGTGATTGGGGGCGGTCCGATGCAGGGCTCGCTGCGGACATCTGATCCTCTCGAATCGCTCAGGCCTGTCGGTGTGTCGATCTCGGTGGTGACGTGCTATCACTGCGGGAGCGAAACGCCGGTCTCGGCTCGTGCGATGAGCGCGACCTGTGCGCACTGCCACAAGTCGCTGGACATCGGCGACGTGCGCATCAAGGGGCACCACTGGGGTGGTGTCGTGTGCACGTGCGGCACGCTGGCGGTCGGGCGGAAGGCACGCGTCTCGGTGAAGATCGCCGTGGCGAGCCTCCGCGCGGACGTGCTCGGCAAGTTCGAGGGCATCCTGGTCTCGGGCGGCCCGGTGACGCTCGGGTCACGCTGCGAGTTCAGCGGGGCCGTGTGGGCCCCGTCCCTGCTTGTCGAAGCGGGGGCGCGGATCAGGACGGCCCGGTTCGTCGTGCCGTGCGACCCGCTCGGGCAGGTCGAGATCAACGGGGGGCGCGGGGTGTCGCCCGATGCTCCGGCGGTGCGGACCGGCCTCGGGTTGACTTCGCCGGGTGCGTGAGCCACACTCGGATATGAATCAGCGGGCGAACGAGGGCGTGGCGGATGCGGGGGCGTTGGACCGGCCTGATGAGGCGGTCTCGCGTGCCCGGCTTCTGCGTGTGCTCGGGGTTGTCGGCTTCCCGCTGCTGATGACGCTGTCGAGCCAGACGCAACTCTGGCCGTGGCTCGCGATCCCTATGAAGCCTTTTGGCGTGCCGATGACGCTGCAGACGCTGTGGGTGCTGCTGAGTGCGCTGTGTATCGGGCCGCGATTCGGGATGGTCGCGATGCTCGGGTACCTGTTCGTAGGGGTGATCGGGGTGCCCGTGTTTGCCGACGGCGAGGCGGGCGTGCTGACCGTGTTCGGGCAGACCGGGGGCTATCTGATCGGGTTCGTGGCGTGCCAGCCGGTGGTGGCCGCGATCGTTCGCCGGCCTGGGGGTGGGGTGCGGGGCTGGGGGGCGATGATCGCGGCGGTGCTGACGGCGCACGGCGTGATTTTTCTGATCGGTGTGCCATGGCTGTGGGCGGTGCGTGCGATCGATCCGGCGGCGACGCCGATCTCGTTCGGGGATGCGGTGCACGGCGGGTTCGTGGTGTTCATCCCCGCGATGCTGCTGAAGTGCGCGATCGGGGTGCTGATCGGGCGGTGGGCGGCGCCGTGGGCGAGCCGGAACGTCTGGTAGGACAGGATTCTGCTACCAGCGGCAGGCGAGGGGCGTGCCGGCGAGGGAGCGGAGGCCCGAGACCTGGACGGCTGCCCGGTTCTGGACCGAGAGCAGGGGCGTCAGGCCGAGCTGCTGGAGGACGGCGGCGTGGCGGTCGCTGAGCCACGCTTCGGCGCAGGGGATGAGCCCGTGGCCGTCCCCGCGTGTGACGGCGGGGAGGTCGTCGATGGTGCCGCCGCCGACGGGTTCGAGCTGCCAACCGACCCGGGTGAACGCGGAACCGAGCAGCAGGCCGACCAAGACGGGCCCGGGGGCCCAGAGCATCCGGCTGTGGCTTGGGGTGCCCGCGGTCTCGTCGAAGTCGAACCGGTCTGTCTCGTCGAGATCGGGACCGAACGGGAGGCGGGCGAGAAAGCGGGGGAACGTGAGGCAGAGCGCGTCGGCCGCGGGGTCGGTTCGGAGATCGTGGATGGACGGGGCGAGGCCGGTCCATTCTGAGGGGTTTGGCGGTGTGTCCGGGGCGCCCGGCCAATCCGAGATGCCCGCGGCGTGCGGGGCGATCGATGTGACGAGGGGTGCACCGGCGCGGTGCGCGAGTGTGGTGAGACCGGCGAGCGCGGCGGAGTCGCTTTCTGTGTGGTCGTGGAGGTGGAGGATGAGTGCCCAGGGGACGCCGCCCGCGGTCTGGAGCGGGCGTGTGATGATGGCGTCCTCGAGCGAGGCCGAGTCGGTGCTGAGTTCTTCGGGGGTGGCGTCGAGGGCGGCGAGTTGGAGTTGGTCTCCGAGTTCGAGGCCCGTGACGAGCATGTGGAGGCCGCGCCAGGCGGCCTCGGTCGTGCGCCATGAACCGGAGTGGAGGAGTGCCCGCATCTCGCGTGAGATGGCGTCGTTGACGAGCGCGATGAGTTCGTCCTGCCTCGGGTCGCGGTCGGGGACGACGTAGGGACCGATGATCTGCTTGAGGAGGGACTCGACGGTGGCCTGCTCTTTCGGCTTGGCCTGGCCGAGCGAGGTCTCAAGCATCGCGGCGAACTCGGACTCCGGCGTGGCGGTGGCCGTGGGCTTGGGCTCGATCTCGGAGCCCAGGGGCGTGTTGCCGGATGCCCAGGCGGCGAGTTCGGCCGCGGCAGTCTCGAATGTGGCGGGGTCCTGGACGCGTTTGCGCAGGTCGCGGAGGGCCGCGAAGAGTTCGGCGTGGTCGTGGAGGTGATCGGGGTGGAGATCGTCGATCGAGGTGATCGGGATGTCGACCGAGGGATTGAGTCGGACGCGGACGGCCGTGTTGAGCTTTGCGGGCAGGGAGTCGAGGGCGTCGAGGTCGACAGGGTGGACGGTTCGGCCGGCGAGGGGTTCGGAGACGCCGCGGCCGGCTTTGCCGGAAAAGTCGGCGATGACGAGAATGCGGAAGGGGCGGGCGTCTTCGGGCCGGTCGGAGTGGTCGGGGTTGGCCCCGGATATCGGGTCGCCCTCGGGGCCGGTGTTGAAAGAGAAGTTCATCGACATGCGGGCCTTTCCGCTGGTGATCGGGCTGCGGTCGGAAGCGCTGAGTGTATCGGGCGTGGCGGAGCGGCTGGGCGGGGACGAATCCGCCGGTGAGAACGGGCCGAAGAATGCGGTATGACCGACCGCGCAATGGAAATCCTGATCGACGGCGACTGCCCGCTGTGCCGGGTCGAGGCGAGGTTTCTTGAGAGGCTGGATCGCGGTCGTGGACGGCTGCGATGCGTGGACATCACCGAGGAGGCGTTCGATCCGGGGGCGTACGGGGCGACGCACGGCGAGGTCATGGGGACGATCCACGGCGTGGCCGATGGCGAACTGGTGACGGGGATGGAGGTCTTCAGGCGTGCGTACGCGGCCGTGGGCTGGGGCTGGCTGTGGGCACCCACGGGCTGGCCCGGGCTGAAGTGGTTGTTCGACGCGTCCTATCGCTGGTTTGCCAGAAACCGGCTGAGGCTGACGGGGCGCAAGGGCGAAGAATGCGACGGGGACCGGTGCCGGGTGTGAGCCTCTCGGGTACTGGCTGAGCCGGCGGAGACGACCGGGCGGCTCAGGGTCGGCTTGTCGTCGGTACGCTCCGTGGCCGTTCACGATCGATCGCGTCGAAGCGGATCTGTTGATCCGCGTTGTCAACGGCCGTTGCCGCGACGCGTGCCGCCCGCCCGAGGTCTGGATAGTTGGTGAACAGCCCATCGACGCCGGCCCGGTACACGTCCGATGTCTGGCCTGCGTTGTCATCCAATGTCCACGGGTAGATGGCGAAGCCGAGCCCGCGGGCCTGCTCAAGCAGGGGCAGTTGAATGACGCGTTCTCCCCGGTGTTCGACGAGCAAAGTGTGCTTCGGGCCCAGCGCGGTGCAGACCTTCGCGGCGCGTTCGAGGGTTTCTGTGTTCACAGCCTCCCCGATGAGGTAGGCGAGGGGCAGTTGTGTCCCCAGGTCGTGACGCATGAATTCGATGGATTCGAGGTCGAAGCACTGGATCACGCAGCGGTCGTCATCGTCGGTGTAGCCGTGCCTTGCGAGTGCGGCGAGGAGGGGCTGCTCGATCGGCTGGCCTTCGGCGCGGTGCGCGGCGGGGTGCTTGGGCTCGGGGATGATGCCGACCGTGCCCCCCGTGGATTCGTTGAGTGACCGGACGAGGGTGATCATCTCGTCGAGCGTGGCGACGGTGTGGCCCGGCATGCGGGCCCGGCCCTCTCGGCCCAGTTTTTCGAGCGTCTTGATCTCGGCGAGGGTGAAGTCGATCGCGTGGTGCCCGCCGTCAGCGCGGGCCCTGCCCGGGAACTTGGAGGCGACGTCGGTCGTGCTGTCGAGCGTGAGGTCGTGGGAGCAGATGAGCTGGCCGTCTTTGGTCAAGACGACGTCGGGCTCGATGACGTCGGCGCCCATGAAGTAGGCGGCGGCGTAGGCGGCGAGGGTGTGCTCGGGGAGGCAGCCGGACGCACCGCGGTGCGCGATGACCAGGGGCTGGCCGTCGGGGCGGACGGCCCGGCGGAAGGGGCAGGAGATCGTGGTCTCCGCTGCGTGATGGCCGGCGCGTGTGACGCCCGGATCCCCGGGTTGGGCCGGGGCGACGGGGAGGCAGCAGGCGAGGGCCAGCAGGGCCGCGAACGTGGCGAGGGATCGGGGGCAGAGGCGGGGCATGGGGAGGTGCTCCGTGAACTGATGGTCGGGTTCGGCCTATCGGGTGGCGCGGGCTTAGTCGACGAGGGCGGACTCGATCGTGCAGGGGCCCTCGATCATTCGCTGGACGGGGCACCGCTCGGAGATCTCTTTGAGCCGGGCACGCTGGTCGTCGTCGAGGTCGCCCGAGAACTGCATCTCGACGCGGAGGTGGGGGACGGGTTTCGGCTCGCCTTCGGTTTCACGCGTGGTGTGTTCGACGGTGCACGTGGCGTTGGTCAGCGGCCAGCCCTTGCGGCGGGCGTACATCGTGGCGGTGATGGCCTTGCACGAGCCGAGCGAGGCGGCGAGGAGCTCGATCGGGTTCGGGCCCATGTTGGTGCCGCCGAGGTCGGCCGGCTCGTCGGCGAGGAGCACGAAGCCCGGATCGTCCGAGGAATCGGTGCGGATCTCGGTGCGGTAGCCGGGGCCGGCTGTGGAGACGATGGCGCGGGTTGGATGGTTCGACATGCCGGGATCGTAGTGGCGGCGTGAGAGAAGCCGAGCCGGTGCGGGGGTGGGTGATTGTGAAGATTTGAAGAGTCGGCGGTGCGCGACAAATGGGCAAACGAAAACGGGGCGTGCTTGTCGCACGCCCCGCTGGGTTTGTTTCGGATGTCGTTGAGGGGCGGCTTACCGCTGGACGGTGGCCTGACCCTCGACATGCTTCATGCCGCGGCGGCGATCGCGGAGACGGCGGCTCTTGCCGACGCGGTCGCGGAGGTAGTAGAGCTTGGCACGACGGGCGTCGCCGCGGCGGACAACCTCAAACTTGGCGATCAGGGGGCTGTTGAGCGGCCAGGTCCGTTCGACGCCGATGTTGTCGACGATGCGGCGGACGGTGATCGTCTCGTTCATGCCCCGGCCCTGGCGGCGGATGAGCACGCCGGAGTAGACCTGGACGCGTTCCTTGTCGCCCTCGACGATCCGCTGGTGGACGTTGAGGGTGTCGCCGACGTCAAACCGGGGGATGTCGGTCTTGAGTGCGTCCTGGTTGATGGACTCGATGACGAGTTGGGTGTCCATTGTGATGCTCCGAAGGGGCCATTTGGGGCCTGTGCCCTGTGCGGGACGGACACGATAGGCGGGCAGCGGGGGCCGGGTCCAATGGTTCGGGGAATCATCGGGCATCTGGTGGGACGAGCCGGGACTCGGATAATCGGGAGACCGGCGAGATTCAGGACCGATGGATGTGGTAAACGGCGCTTTCGGGTGGCCCCGAGACAGGGTATCTTGGAAGGACGGCTGCCCGGCTGGGGAATGCCGGGGCAGATGGGCTGAGGCGCGGTGTGTGCCCGCGAGATCATCGGAAGGGATCGAACGATGCGTGGTGAACTCGATGTGGTCGGGCCGGCTGTGGGCCTGTCTGTTGGGCTGGGTCTGATCTGCTGCGTCGGGGCGGCGTCGGCGGGCGACTCGGATTTTGTGGATGTGGAGTTGCCGATCACGGCGGCGTGCTGGGACGGCCCGTCGGCGCCGAGGAACGATGTCCGGATGATCGATCTCGCCGCAGAGGCGGGCCTGAGCAGCGGAGAGCGGGTGGACGTGGTCGGCGTGGGGTGGGACCTGACGGTGACGACGTTCGGGCAGAGTTGGGTCAGCGAGGCGGCGTTCGTGATGTTCGACGCCGACGACGAGCCGATCGACTTCGAGCAGGTGCTCACGATCCCCGGGCTCGGGCTGGATTATCCGGGGATCGAATCGATCAGCACCGGCGGGGTCGTGTATCTGGAAGACACCGGCCGGCAGGTGATGCCGCTCGGGCGGGGCGTGCTGACGATGGAGTTCTTCGAACTGTTCGATGACGAGCCCGGGTTTATCGACTCGTTGCTGACCGGCACGCTCACGCTGCGCGTGGTCGGGGTCGGCCCCGCGGCGTGCTCTGAGGCCGACCTGGCCGAGCCGTTCGGGGTGATCGATCTGGCCGACATCGTGGCGTTCGTGACGGCGTTCGCGGCGTTGGACGACGCGGCGGATTTCGCCGAGCCGTTCGGGACGTGGGACCTCGCCGACATCGTGGAGTTTGTCACGGTATTCGGCGATGGGTGCGAGTGAGCATCGGAGCATCGTCGCGCGGTATGTTTGTGACCCAGTGAGGGGCATCGGGATGAAGACCATCGTTCTCACACGTTCGCTCGCAGTTGTCTCGGCTCTCGCGCCCTTGCCGGCGGCGATGGCCGGGGGGAACGGCCACCCTTGCCGATCGGGTGACCTCAGGACCACCGTTGAGATCCAGGTCGATTCGATGACGTGGGACCTGCAGGGGTCGCCGAACAACGAGGTGTTTCTTCACGACCTGTTTCCCGGGGGGCGGGACGACGAGTTCGAGACACTGCTGATTGTGACGGGGCTCGGCTGGGATCTGTCGGTCGAGACGATCGGGTCCAGTTGGCAGAGCGAGGCGACGCTGCGCGTCTCGGACGTGTGGGGCTCGGGGCCGGAGGTGCTGCTCTCGCCCGCGAGCGGGCATGATTTTCCCGGGGCCGGCCGGTACGTGAGCGGGGGAATTGTCGACTTCTCAGACGGCGGGCTCGAGGACATCGGGCTCGACACCAGGCTGGTCCGGCTTGAGTGGTTCGAGTCGTTCGATGACGTCGCGGACAAGCCCGACGCGGTGGTGACGGGCTCCATCACGCTCGATTGCATCATGTGCTTTCGCATGTATTGTTCGATGGCGGATCTGGCGCACCCGCTCTACGAGCTCGACCTCAACGACGTGCAGGCGTTTCTCGCGTACTTCACGACGCAGCACGAGCTTGCCGACATGGCCGCGCCGTTCGGGGTGTTCGATCTCATGGATATTCAGGCGTTCGCCACGTCCTTCGGCATGGGGTGCATGCCGGGAGACTGAGCGGGCTTGCCGGAGGACGGACGCCGCGGATTCGCTGCGTTCGGGGTCGTGATTGCGACTCGATTGAGGGAGACTCGGTCCCGGGCGGTGCCGCTTCGGTCGAAGCGTCAGCCGGCGACGGGGGCGGTGCCCTGCACCGGGCGGTCCTCGAGCGCGACCGCGTCGGTGGGCTCGGTGGTCACGCGTTCGCCCTCGGTGGGGTTGAAGCGGGAGCCGTACATCTGGATTTTGCGGTTGGTCGTCGACTTGGGCAGCAGGTTCTGCGCGAGGTACACGCCGACGATCATGACGATGTTGACCGCGAGCAGGGGGAACCAGCCGAACGCCTCGGGGAGGTTGAAGCTCGCGGCGTCGGCGGGCGTGAGCCCGGCCCAGACCATGATGGAGGTCACGACGACGACGACGAGCGAGATCGGGATGAGGCTCTGCCAGCCGAGCATCATGACCTGGTCGTAGCGGAGTCGGGGGACGGTCCAGCGGATGACGATCTCGAGCTGGACGACGAGGATGACCTTGAGCAGGAAGACGGCGATCTTGGCGAAGACCGCGAGCAGGGTCGTGTTGGCGGGGTGGAGGAGGTGATAGCCCTCGAGGCCCATCAGGTCGTGGAGCCACTGCACGGGCAGGTGGTAGCCCCCGAAGAAGAGGAGCACGAAGAACGAGGCGCTGGTGACCATGTGGGCGTATTCGGCCAGGAAGTAGAGGGCGAACCGCATCGAGGAGTACTCGGTGTGGTAGCCGCCGACGAGTTCCTGCTCGGCCTCGGCGTTGTCGAAGGGGGCGCGGTTGGCCTCGGCGAGAATGGCGATGAAGAAAAGGATCGCGGCGAGGGGCTGGGCGAGGATGAGCCAGCCGTGGTCGACCTGATAGCCGATGAGCTGGGTGGGGACGATGGACCCGACGATGAGCAGGGCGGCCATGAGCGACAGGCCGAGCGGGATCTCGTAGGAGATCATCTGCGCGGTGGCGCGGAGGCCGCCGAGGAAGGAGTACTTGGAGTTCGAGGCCCAGCCGCCGATGGTGACGCCGTAGACGCCCAGCGAACCGACGGCGAGGAGGTAGACGACGCCGATGTTGACGCCGGCGCCCGCGATGAGGATGTCACCGCCGGCGAGGGTGCCGATGGGGGTCCAGATGCTCTCGAGATGCCACGTGCCGCCCCATGGGATGACGGCGAAGCCGATGAGTGCGGGGATGATGATAAAGATGGGGGCGAGCGTGAAGAGGACCTTGTCCACGCCGTTGGGGGTGTAGTCCTCCTTGAGGAGGAACTTGATCCCGTCGGCGAGCGGCTGCCCGAGGCCCAGGACGCCCTTGAGCGGGCCCTTGGTGCCGAGGAAGCTGAGGAAGGGAAGACCGAAGTCGAACCCGACGCGGTTGGGGCCGAGCCGGTCCTGGATGTAGGCGGAGACCTTGCGCTCCGCCATGACCGTGTAGGCGACCAAAATCAGGATGACGTGCAGCATGATGAGCAGCACGTGCACGCTGACAAAGAGCTGGGCGGAGATGTTCTCTTCGACGAATGTGCTGATCGCGTCCATGAGGTGGCAACTGTAGCGGGGATGGGCCCCCGGCGTGGTGCGGCGGGGCGGGGTTGTTCGGGTTTTGAGGCCCGGCTTCAGCCGAGCGTGATGACCTCGGGCTCGAGCGGGGTGGGCCGGTCGGCCTCAGATTCTGTATCGGCGATCTGGGTGTAGGTCATCCGGCGGTATTCGTCGCCGACCTCGACCGCCGTGATGCTGACGGTGCGGGCGTCGCCGCGGGTCATCAGGACGCTCTGCGGGCCGCGTCCCTGCCAGGCGTGCCGGTGGTAGCGGTCCTGGGCGTGCGGGGTCGGGTCGGGGCGGACGATCTCGTCGAAGAGGGGGAGTCTGTCCGTGACGGTGGTGTCGCCGAGGCCGGAGGTGGCCCAGCAGACCGGGGCGTCGGGGCTGGTGCGGACGAGCCCGGCCGTGCTCTGCCCGGCGTGGGGCCCGGAGTCGGTTTGGGGGCCGCTCCATGTCCATTCGTCGATGGCGGGCAGTGCCCGGCTTCTGCCCGGTCTCACGATGATGAGACGGAAGGGGGCGTAGTCGGCGGGTTTGAGGTCGGCGACCGGGGCGAGGGGGTCGTCCGAGTCGGTGTCGATCGTCTCGAGCAGATCGCGGATGATGAGACCGCGGGAGCGGGTGCCCTTGGCGGACCGCCAGTCGGGGTTGGTGACGGGGTTGACGTTCATGATGGCGAGGGCGAGTCCGTCATCTCGGACGGCGACCCAGGTGCCGCCGGCGTCGGGGTCGCGCGGCGCGAGCGCGCGCCGGCCATCGAGAACGATCGCGCGGGGCGGCTCGCCGGGCGTGCGCACACGCTGCTCGTCGCGGCTGTGAACGAGGCGGAAGCCGGTGGGTGTGGTGAGAACCGTGACGGTGCACATGGTCGTGTTGCTCGCAGGATCGGTGGTTACGAGTTGGTCGCGGCGTCGTGCTCGAGCGTGGAGGGGGCCCGGCCGAACTGCTCGTCAAGGGTGATGCCCAGCTCGTGGGCGAGCGACTTGATCAGCGCGTTGTGGTGGATGGCGTGGTGGGTGACGAACCAGAGCTCGCGGGCGTAGGTCGAGGGGAGGTCGGCCTCGGCACCGTCGCATGTGATGGTCGCGCACACGGTGCACTCGGCGTCCGGGCCCGTGTCCTTGCGTGCCTCGAGGTTGCCGAGGATGCGTTCGATCTCGGCGGTGGCGGCGGCGCGGTCGGTCTCGACGGGGACGCCGCGGTTGCGGTGGTCGTAGGCGAGCGCGTCGCCGCCCGGCTCAGCGTCGGCGAGTGTTCGGAAGTGATCGAGCGTGTGGCGGACGTGCTGACCGATGGAGGCGCCGAGGGCGCCCTTCGATGTGTAGTCGCCGTCGGACATCGCGTCGATCGTCTCGCCCAGCTGGCGGAGGATCGCGGAGGCGGCGGAGTGGACGCGGCTGGTCGTGTTGCAGGGAATGTCAGTCATGGGAGTGCCTTTCTGCGGATGGTGAAGAGCCGGCGGCGGGCCGGGCCGGGGGGACTCATGATCGGCCGGTCGTGCTCACGGTCGCGGCGTCGGTGACGCCCTCGACGTATTCGCGTGAGTTGGCGCATCGGGGGCATTTGTTCTGCCCGCCGAGCTTGCCCCGGCTGCGCATCCATCGGTGGAACGTGCCGGCCGGGACCGTTGTCATGATAGGGGGCACCATGCCGAGGTCGTCGCCGCGCTTGGTGGAGTAGTCGACGTTCTGTGCTTTGAGCGACGCGTCGAAGCAGTCACGGAAACGGTCGAGGGCATCTGCCGGGATGCGTGCATCGGGCGATCCGAGCTCGATGACGAGTTCGAGACCGGCCCGCGATGTCGGCCCCGGGTAGACGGGTGCGGCGGTGAACTCGCCGGGCGTGAGGCCGGTCTCGGCGGCGGCGTGCTCGACGGCGCGTTCGATGTGCTCGACGATGAGGTTCTCGCCGAACGCGTTGATGAAGTGACGGTGCCGGCCGACGATGCGGAGGCGGGCGGGGCCGGTGCCGCCTTGCCCACGGAGATCTGCGGGGATGTCGTCGAACTCGACGACGTCGCCGATGTTGTACCGCCAGAGCCCCGCGCAGGTGGTGAGGATGACGGCGTAGCGGACGCCCGGCTGCGCCGCGTCGGGCGTGAACGCGGGGGCGTCCGGCGGGATGGAGCCGTCGCCGTTGACGTGCTCGACGGGGACGAACTCGTAAAAGTTGTTGTTGTCGGCCAGGAGCCTGAGCGACGGGCTGCTCTGCCGGTCCTGCATGGCGATGAACGCCTCGCTGGCGGGATAGAGCTCGTGGCGGTGGGGGATGTCGCCGTCCGGCGAGCCGGTGACGAGCGCGCCGATGCGGGGCTTGAACGGCCCGTAGCGGACGCCGCCGTGCACGAAGACCGAGAGGTTGGGCCAGACGTCGTGGACGGTTCGCTTCCCCGTGATCTCGAGGACACGCTGCATGAGCACGGACGCCCACGATGGCATGCCGCTGATCATTCGGATGTCCTGCCGGATCGCGAGTTCGGCCATCCGTTCGATCTTCTCGGTCCAGTCGCTCAGCAGCGCGACCTCACGCCCGGGCGAGTAGATCGCCGAGAGCGGCCAGCGGATGAGTGGCGTGACGAGCCCCGACAGATCGGCGGTGATGATGCCGTGCTCGTTGGGATTCAGGTCCGACGACCCGCCCAGGAAGAGGCACCGGCCCGACATGATGCGGCCGAGCGAGAGCCCGCGGTTGATGAGATGAGCGAAGATATCGAGGCTGGAGACGTAGTTCGACCGCATCATCTCGTCGGTGACGGGGATGAACTTGTCGCCATCGGTCGTGCCGCTGGTCTGGGCAAATCTGCGGACGAGGCCGGGCCAGAGCACGTCCGGCTCTGCATGCTCGCGCATGCGGGAGACCTTGTCCTTGATGGCGTGCCAGTCTCCGACAGGGACGGCCGCGCGGTAGGCGGCGAGGAACTCATGGTCGTCGTCGATCGCGGTCAGGCGGGCGAAGTCGTGCTCGCGGCCGATCACCGTGGAGGCCGAGTGCACGAGATGGGCCCGCAAGATACCGATCTGGAGTCGTGAGGTGCGGGTCTTCCAGTAGTTGGTATCACGCAGCAGGCGGGCGCGGCTGGCGACGCGTGCTCGCAGTGCCCATCCGACCGCTCGTGTCCAGGTCATGATCCGTGCCCGCCGTTCAGCTCTTGGAGTCTTCGAGCTCGGCGACGAACCCTTGGAGCGACTCGGCGAAGATGTCGGGGGCCTCGAGCATGGGGGTGTGGCCGCACTTGTCGACCCAGACGATGCGGGCGTTGGGCATCAGGTCGAGGAAGCCCTGCGCGGCGGACGGCGGCGTGACGACATCCTCACGACCCCAGATGAGCAGGGTGGGCGTTTCGATTTTGCCGATGTCGTCGCCGAGGTGGTTGCGGCGTGCGGTCCGGCTGAGGCGGACCATCGCGCGGGCTCCCTGCCTCGTGTTGAGGACCTGGTGGGCGCGGTCGATGTCGGCCTGGTTCACCGATGCCGGGTCGTAGAACAGCTCGGCGATCTTCTCGGCGACCCATTCGCGCGGGGGGCGGACCGGTGCGCCGCGGACGAGCGTGCGCTCGAACAGCCCGCTGGAGCCCGCGAGGACGAGGCCCTTCACGAGGTCGGGCCGTTTGATGGCGATGCGGAGAGCCACGTGGCCGCCGAACGAGTTGCCGACGAGCACGCTCGGGCCTTCGAGTTCACGCTCCAGGAACCCGATGGTCAGATCGGTGACGCCCTGGACGGAGCAGTCCGAGCCGGTGAGGTCGAGCAGCGGGAGTTCGAGGAGGGTGCTGCGGAAGCGGTCCAGCGATCGGCTGATGACGGCGCCCCAGTGATCGTTGAGACCGACCAGCCCGTGCAGGAAGGTCACGCGGGGACCGGTGCCGCACTCGATGACGCTCGCCTCGATCGCCCCCGTGCAGCCCGTCAGGGTGAGGGCGCGCGAATCGCCCGCGGCCCAGGGGAGGGGGCGCGGGCTGCCGGTGATCGGTGCGATGCGGGGTTGGGAGTCTGCGGTTCGGCTCACGTCAGGTGCGGTGCTCGTCGGGCCGCGGCCCGTGGTGATCTGTTCGCGCTCATTCTGCGCAAGGCTGTTTCTGCTCAGGACTGTACGGGTGCTGAGGCGGTGGGGCGCGTCGCGTCCCTGTCATTCACGACCAGGCCATCCTCTAACCGGACGACACGGTCGGCCCGCTCGGCGACGTGGGCGTCGTGGGTGACCATGACGATGGTCAGGCCGAGGCGGGTTTTCAAGTCGGCGATCGCATCGAGGATGGAGTCGCCGGTGTTCCGGTCGAGGTTGCCTGTGGGTTCGTCGGCCAGCAGGAGACGGGGCTGGTTGATGAGGGCGCGGGCGATGGCGACCCTTTGTCGCTCGCCGCCGGAGAGCTCGCCGGGGCGGTGGCGGAGCCGGCCCGCGAGGCCGAACGCGCCGAGGAGTTCTTTGGCGCGGGCGTTGATCGACGCGCGTTGGGCCATGAACCCGAACCGGCCGTGGCGGACCATGGCACCAACGGTGACGTTCTCGAGGACGCGGAGTTCTGGGAGCAGGTGGTAAAACTGGAAGACGAAGCCCACGTCACGGGCACGGTAGCGGTCGAGCTCTGCCCTCGAGAACCGGCCGACCTCCCGCCCGTCAAAGGTGATGGCGGTCGGGGCGCTCGCGTGGGCTTTGGTCGGTTTGTCGGGCCGGTCGAGCCCCCCGAGCAGGTGGAGCATGGTGGATTTGCCGGAGCCGGACGCGCCGAGGACGGCGACGCACTCGCCGGTTTGGGCGCTGATCGACGAGCCGCGGAGCACGGGGACGCGGACCCGGCCCATGCGGTAGGTCTTGCGGAGGTGGTCTGCTGAGATGAGCGGTGCGGTGTCGGTCATTGCTGCGTGTGGGAGCTCATTCGAATCGCAGGGCCCGGACGGGGTCCATGAGGCCGGCCCGGAGGGCGGGGATGGCGGCGCCGATGATGCAGGTGAGGACGCCGACGGTGACGACGGCGGTGGCCTTGGTCCAGTCCATGTCCGACGGGATCTCGAAGAAGTAGTAGACGGAGGGGTCCCAGATGACGAGGCCGAGGTTGGCACCGAGCCACTCGTGGATCTCGTTGATGTTGCGGACGACGAGGTAGGCCGCCCCGAGACCGGCCGACGAGCCCACGACCCCGACGGCGGCTCCATACCGCAGCCAGAGCCAGGTGATGCCGAGTGTCGAGCCCCCGAGCGAGCGGAGAATTCCGATGTCTTTGGTCTTCTCGCTGACCATGGACCAGAAGATGGCGAGGACGAGAAAGACGGTGGTGAAACAGACCAGGCCGAAGACGAAGAGGACGAGGCCCGTTTCTTTTTCGACCGCGGCGATCGTGGTGCGGTTGAGGTCGCGCCAGGAGCGAATGGAGATGTTTCCGCCGTCGGGCATCTCGCCGGGGTATTGCTCGGCGAAGCCGGCGTAGACCCCCGCGACCCGCTCGCGGAAGCGGGTGATGTCGGCCTCTGAGGTCACGGGGACGCCCTCGGCGGCGCGCACCAGCACGGTGGTGACGCGGGCGGGGTCGACGCCGACGACGGCCGGCTCGGACCTGACGAGTTCGCCGGTTTCGGGGTCGAGCACGAACGGCTGATCGGGCCGCTCGATGCGGTCGGCCCGGTCCATCTTCAGCATGCGCTGGACGAGGTCGAGGCGGGCGAACATGGTCCGCGAGTCGGCCTCGTAGATGCCGGAGTGGAACTCGTTGGCGACCGGGACGGTGCGCGTGACGGGCTCGATGAGGGTGCCGCCCGACATGGGGAACAGGCTGAGGGTGATATCGAGGTCGGGCAGAAACTCGTAGACGTAGTTGGTCTGCCCCGTGCGGGAGGCGACGGCCGGGGCACCCGGGACGTAGATGCCGGTGGGCAGGCGGAAGTTCCACCCGCTCAGCTCGATGCCGGGGACGACGGCGGGGTCGCCGCCGGGCTCGGTCAGCGTGCGGCCCGCCTCGGCGAGGGCCTCCCAGTCGGTGCCCTGCCAGAAGGAATCACGCCCGAGGCGGGGGTCCTGGCCCTCGGTGTCTTTCCGCAGCGGCTCGTCGATGGGGCTCCACCAGACGGTGTCGGCGTACTCGGTGACTCGGGCGTAGCTGGGGCCGTCGATGCCCTTGACAAGGACGCCGTGGACCTGGTCGTCGGGGAGGGCGAGGACGCCGAACGTCTCGATCATGGGCGAGGCGGCGTCGATCTGCTCGTCGGCCTCGAGGCGGTCGCAGAGATCGTCGTAATAGGGGAATCCGGCGGTGGGCCAGTGGATCGAGACATCGCCGATGAGGGTCCGGCCCGAGTTGAGCAGGGTGTTGAGGAAGCCGCCCATGACCGACCAGGTGACCAGAACGGTGGCGACCGAGAGGGTGACGGCGGCCATCGCGAGCAGCGGCATGACCTTGGTCGTCAGGTATTTTCTGGTGAGCAGGGCCTGATACACGCGTGTCGGTCCCGTCCGTGGGTCTGTGGTGTGCGGGCATCGTACCCGGAGCGCCCGAACCGGGCGGGCCGAGGGGGGCGGAGAATCGGCGGGAATTGCTGGGGGTTTTCGGCGAGCGCGTCGATAAATGGGGGGTCGTGGGTCTTGTGATGGAGCGAATCGGTGGTTGAAGGACGAGAGATCAAGCCGGAGAAGGTCGGATTGGTGACCGTGGTCGGGCGTCCTGCTCCCCCGCCGAGAGCGGCATCGGCCACGCCCGATCTGCAGGCGGGGCACGGGGGCTCCCGCGAGTGCGGGCCCTGCAACCTCTGCTGCCGGTTGCCGGATATCGCGGAACTGAACAAGCCCATCAACACGCTGTGTGCGCACGCGGACCCTGATCGGGATGAAGGTGCGTGCACGATCTACAGCGAACGCCCCGCGGTCTGCCGGGAGTTTGAGTGCGCGTGGAAGCAGGGGCTGGGCGGGCAATATGACCGGCCCGACATCCTGGGCGTGATGTGGCAGACGGTGACCATGCCGGACGGCGGGCCGGGGCTGGGCGTGGTGGAGGCGAGGCCCGGGGCGCTCAAATCGCCGCGTGTCCGCCGGCAGCTTCGAGAGTTTGAGTCCCGCAAGCCGGGGCGTGTTGTGGTGAGGCGAGCCGACGAGCCGGCGTTTTCGGCGGTCAGCGTGCTGATCGAGGGCAAGCCGATGAAGGCGAAGGCGAAGGCGAACCGGCAAGCGGGGTGAGCCGTTCGGCGATCACCGCCAGAAACGTGTCGCCGTCGCTGCACGACGCGCGGGTGTGCTCGTATCGTCTCCCGTGATCGGCGTCCCCCTCCAGATCGGCCCGGTTCGGCTCGAGTCGAACCTGATGCTCGCGCCCATCGCGGGGTGGTCAGACCTCGCGTGGCGGATCACCTGCCGGGAGCTCGGCGGCGTGGGGCTCGCGTGCACCGATCTGCTGAGCCCGCACGGGCTGCTGAGCGGGGGCGAGAAATCGCTCGACCTCGCCCGGACCAACGACCTCGATCAGCCGGTGGGGATGCAGTTGTACGGGGCGGACCCGGTGCTGCTGTCCGAGGCGGCCAAGTGGTGCGCTGACAACGGCGCGACGGTCGTGGACATCAACATGGGCTGCCCCGTCGACAAGGTGACCAAGAAGGACGGCGGGTCGAAGCTGATGTGCGACGTGCCCGGGACGGTGCGCACGGCCGAGCGGATCCGGTCGGCGCTGCCGGACTCGATCCCGCTGACCGCGAAGATGCGGCTCGGGTGGGACGAGCAGGCGTACGACGGGAAGTGCGCCGAGACGCTGGGGGTCAGGCTCGCCGGGGTCGGCATCGCGGCGATCACCGTGCACGGGCGGACGACCGAGCAGCTGTTCAAGGGCTCGTGCCGGCGGGAGGGGATCAAGCGCGTCGTCGAGGCGGTAGGGGAGGCGACGGGGGCGTACACCGGCGAGTCGGGCGGGGGCGTGCCCGTGATCGGGAACGGGGACGTCACCGAGCCGGGGCACGCGATGGAGATGATGGACGAGACGGGCTGCGCCGGGGTGATGATCGGTCGCGGGGCGTTCGCGATGCCGTGGATGTTCCGGCTCGCGTGGGCGATGCAAAGTCAGTGGCAGGGGCAGGGGCAGGAGAATCGGGAGTGGAACTCGGGGAATGGGGAGGCCCGTCGCTTGCGCTCGGGGCTCGTAGAGGTGGGTGATCCCTCGCTCGCGGAGTTGGTGCCTTCGGAGGATGAGAAACTGGACATCTTCCTGGCGTACTTCGAGCGGATGCGTGAGTACCGGGACGATCTCTACGCCATGCACCGGGCGAAGCACAAGATCACTCGGATGGCCAAGCACATCAACGGCTCGCACTGCCGGCCGCTGAAAGACGCGGTGCGGGCGTCCCAAACGCCCGACGAGTTGCACGCGGCCGTGGAGTCCTGGCGGGAGTTGGCGCGATCAGGCGGGGCACCTCAGCCCGTTCGTGGGCCGGGCCGGGCGTCAGCGTCGGCCTGATTTGGGCTTGGTGGACCCGGATTTGCCGTGACGTTTGCTGAGAGCCGACGCGACGGCGGCGACGCCTCCGATGACGATCAGGATGAAGACGACGAGCAGCGCGATCGTGAGGAAGGATCCCATCATGGCTCCTTTGGCTGGGAGAGTGTACAGGATGGGGCCCGATGTTCAGCGGCGGAAAAGCGTTGGCATGCGTCGGGTGCGGCTTATGGGCAGCCGGCGACAAAGTCACCGACGAATCGGCCGAGATCCGCAAGATCGAGTGCGCAGTAGGGCCGCGAGACGTCGGCTTCGACGCTGCCTTCGAGGAACCTGCCAACAAACTTGTTGACGTCGCTGACGTCGAGCACGCCGAACGGCTCGGCCAGATCGCTGCGGTTGCAACGGACGAGGTCGCAGAGGCTGAGCTGGACCCGGACGCTGTCCTCGCCTTGCTGGACATCGTGAACCGTCAGAAAATCGGGCAGCCCGTTGCCGTCGAAATCGGCGATATGCATTGCCCTGATGGAGAACGCCGAGAAGTAAGAAAACTCACCGGTGAACGCCCCCGGGCCCGCGAGCCCCAGGCGGACATGGGCCCTCCCGGATTCGCCGCCGTAGCACAGATCTTGCACGCCGTCGTGATTGACATCAGCCAGCGTGAGATCCCCTTGTGCCACTGTGGCGGACAGCACGGCTTCGGCAGAAAGCCCCCCTGAACCGCCGATGAAGTAGGTGAGTTCGTCACCGCCTCTGTGCGCGACGATCAGGTCGGCGGTGCCGTCCTCGTTGAAGTCCGTCGCGAGAATCGAACGCACGAACGGATTGATCTCGTAGGTGCTCGGTGCCCCGAACCCGCCCGCGCCGTCGTTGATCCAGACCCTGATCGTGGCGTCGGACCGGAAGTTGCTGCTGGCGATATCGGCGAGCCCATCGCCGTTAAAATCAGCCGCGACGCAGGAACTGACGAAGGATTGGCTCGGCAGGGGTGCTCGCTGGACGAGCACGCGGCCGCCGAGGTTGTCCCACACCCGGATGGTGGACGAGGAGCCGACGCGGTCGGCAGCGATGAGCTCGGGGAGACCGTCACCATCGAGATCCGCGGCGGTGCTGTCGGCGAGAGCGGCGATATCGCCGTCGAGCGCGACGGGGGCGTCGAACCCGCCGGCGGGGGAGCCATAGAGAATGAACTCGTTCCCACCGGCATCGCCCACGATGAGGTCGAGCCGGCCGTCCGCGTCGAGATCAACGGGGCCCCGGCCGAGCAGCGAGAGGAACGCGATGTTGATACGAGCGTCGAAGTTCCCGCTGCCGGCGTTGTACGACACGTAGGTCGCCGTACCGTCCGACGAGACGATGTCGGCAAGCCCGTCTGAGTTGACGTCCACGGCAAAGGCCGTGGCAGAAGAGCCGGCGGAACTGATCTCGTTGGCACAGCCGTAGAGGTCGAAGACATCGCACGCCGGGCTGCCGGCGAGAGCCGGGGCGGTCAGTGCCGTGGAAAGTGCAGCGAGAACGAGGCAGCGGGCTTGTGCGTGGGTCATGGAGTCGGTTCCGTTTGAGTGTTGAGCAGCGGGCCAAAGCACCGGCGAGCGGTGTCGCAATAAGGCGTAGCCTACAGGATCAGGCCCGGGTGTCGCGTACAAAAATGCGATCTGCGGGTTCGAACTGCACTCTTCACGTTCGGATGTTCGGTGGTCAGGCGGCCGGCACCCGTCTCGTCGTGAGAAGCGCTACCCCGCGCAGCCCGCGTTGAATGCGGCGATGAAGAGGGCGATATCGGTCAGGTCGAAATCGCCGTCGGCGTCGATATCCGCGAGCGTGTGCTGGGCAAGGAAGGCGCTGACAAAGGTATTGAGGTCCGCCAGATCAAGCGTCCCGTTGCCGTCGAGGTCGGCGGGGCCGCAGGTGGGCGGGTCGATCAGGAAGCGGAGGATGTCGGGGAAGCGTTGGGCCCAGGAGGACTCGCTGTGGGTGTGCCCGCTGGCGATGACCGAGAGGAAGTCGTCTCCCTCGACGAAGCCTTGGGCGAGCGCGACGGTGCGCATCTCGTTGAACGGCGTCAGGCTGCCCTCGGCGGTGCCGAAATCCTGATAAAAGCGCTCGAGCGATGCGGGGCGGCCCGTTGCCCGGGCGAAGTCGACCATCTCGACGCCGTTGAACCAGTACGACGGCGACACGGCCGCGATTCGGGTCCATGTTGAGTCGGCGTAGCCCGCGTAGGCGGAGATCAGCCCGCCCAGCGAAGAGCCTGACATGTAGGCCTCGCCGGCGCGGGCGCGATACCGGCTCTCGATCTCGGGCATGAGCACGTCGCGGACGGCGGCGAGGTATTGGTCGCCCTGCCCGCCGCAGCCGATGCCGTTGTCGTGCCAGGGAGTGTACTCACCGCAGCGGTTGGGCCCGTTGTCGATGCCGACGACGATGATGGGCTCGATCTCGCCCGCGTCGATCAGGGCCTCGCAGGCCTCGTCCACGCGCCACTCGCCCGCGAAACTGGTCGCCTGTTCGAAGAGGTTCTGGCCGTCGTGCATGTAGAGGACGGGGTAGTCGGCGGTCTGGTCGTGGTAGCCGGGGGGGAGATAGACCCAGACCCGACGGCCGCCGAGGAAGGGTGCGTGCGTGAAGGTGGTGACGTCGCCGGTGATGGTCGAGTTCTGGCCGTCGGCCCAGCGGGCGACGGTGAGGTCGAGCGTCTGGGTGCCGACGGGCGTGTGCGTGCGGTTGGGGAGTTCCTCGCCGTTGGGGCCTTTTTCGACGGTGGCCCAGGAGCCGCGGGTGAACTTGAACTGGATGGGCTGGTTGTCGGGCAGGGCGAGCGTGATCGCGTATCGGCCGTCGGGCTGGACGGTGAGCGTGTGGGCGGCCGAGCCCGGGTTCCAGCCCTGGAAGTCGCCCGCGACGTGGACGGGGGGTGTGGTGCCGGGGGGGACGGAGAGGTTGAGTGTGAGGTCGGCCGCGAGGGCGGGGGTGGTGAGGAGGGCGAGGAGTGTGGGGAGCAGGCGGGTCATGGGGTGATGGTATGGGGGGTGTCAAGAGGCGTTCGATGCGCGGGTTCCGGCCTCGGGTGCCCGCCTTCAGCCCGAAGGGTGAGGGCGGCGGCACGCGGCCGCCGTCCGTTCGTGGTTCACCCTGCGGGATGGACCACGGCACCGGGCGACAAGTGGAGGAAAGTGGGGGGCGACACAGGGACCATCGCGGGTGGCCTGCGGACGGCCACGGTGCCACGACTCGCCCGAAGGGCGCGTCGTGCTCGGTCAGCCTTCGCTCTGTTCACACCACGCGCCGCTTCGCGGCGGGTGGTGGCACCGAGATGGGTGGAGACATGCGGACGGTCGAGATCCGCTCCGTCTGCGACCACATCCCGGGGGGTGAGTGCGGTGTCGTGCGGTCGCCGTCCGTTCGTGGTTCACCCTGTGGGATGAACCACGGCACCGGGTGATGGTACGAAGCTGACGCTGTTAGTCCCTGTCCGGGAACTCGCCTCCCGGCATCCGACTGGGCTGGCCGGAGCCCTTCACCGCGCCGAGCTGGAATATGTCTTCAACCGGGGAGCCGTGGAGAATCAACGCCGCGGCGGCGATATGAGCGGGGGCGTGAACCACGAAACCCCGGATGATCTCTTTGGCTTCCTGATGATCCCAGTCTTCGGACTTGAAGAGCTGATGGAGATCGGCGAGGTCGGCGAGCCAGTCCGACATGTGGAACGCCGCTTCATGGGCGGCGGCCTCGGAGAGTCCCCACTCTCTCTGAAAATGGTCGGCGAGGCGCGCAGCGAGAGCACGCTCTTTTTTGAGCCAGTACTGGACCGTCTCGCGGTCTCTCGCCATCACACCGCCTCCACCACCATCGCCACGCTGTTCCCCCCGCCCAGACACAGGGCCGCGAGTCCGGTCTTGGCACCCGTCCGCTTCATCTGGTGGAGCAGGGTGGTGAGGCAGCGTGCGCCGCTGGCGCCGATGGGGTGGCCTAGCGCGAGGCCGCCGCCGCAGATGTTGAGGTTGTCCTCGCCGATCTCGAGGGCCTTGATGTTGCAGAGAATCTGAGCGGCGAAGGCCTCGTTGATCTCGTACAGGTCGATGTCGGCGACGCCCTTGCCGGCCTTGTCGAGGGCCGCTCGGATGCCGGTGATGGGGGCCTCGAAGATGTCCTTCGGATCGACGCCCGAGGTGGCCTGGCTGAGGATGCGGGCCATGGGGGTCAGGCCCAGTTCCTTGGCTTTGGACTCGCTCATGACGAGCAGGGCGGCGGCGCCGTCTGAGATCTGGCTCGCGTTGCCCGCGGTGACCGAGCCGTCCTTGGAGAAGGCCGGGCGGAGCTTGCCGAGGCCCTCGGCGGTGGAGTCGGCGCGGATGCCCTCGTCCCGGCTCACGCCGCCGTCGGGGCCGGGGTTTTTGCGGTTGCCGACTTGCTCACCGGTGAGGGCGACGGTCTCGGCGTCGAAGTGGCCCGCGTCCCAGGCGGCGGCGGCGCGCTGGTGGCTCTGGGCGCCGAATCGGTCCTGGTCTTCCCGGCTGATGGCGTGCTTGGCGGCGATGTGCTCGGCGGCGTTGCCCATGGGCCAGCACTCGAAGGCACACGAAAGGCCGTCGTGGGCCATGGTGTCCTTGAAGTCGGTGGGGCCGTACTTCACACCGGCGCGGACGTTGGCGTAGTGGGGGGCGGCGGTCATGTTCTCGAACCCGCCGGCAATGACGCAGTCGGCCTCGCCCGCGCGGATCTCCGTCGCGGCGTGCATGACGGCCTGGAGGCCCGAGCCGCAGACTTTGTTGACGGTGACGGCGTTGAGCGTGCTGGGCAGGCCCGCGCCGAGCCCGGCTTGGCGGGCGGGGTTCTGCCCCAGACCGGTCTGCAGGACGCAGCCCATGATGCACTGGTCGATGTGGTCTTTGGCGGCGGGGGCCTCGTCGAGCACGGCCTTGATGGCGTAGGAGCCGAGCTTGGGGCTTGGGACGTTCATGAGCCCGCCGAAGAACTTGCCGATGGGGGTGCGCTTCGCGGCGACGATGACGGGTGTGTTGGACATTGCTTGGCTCCGGTCGTGATCGTGCGTTGGGTCGGGGTCGTGCGGCGCGCTGCCTTAGAGGCGTGGCACCGTCGGGTTCGTTTGTGTCGATACAGGCGATAATAGACCCCGCCGAGCGGGTTCTCGGGGCGGGCGTGGTCCGGCCCGTAGGATCGTCGGATGCTGAATGCCGACGCGATATTGGGCGGGGTGACGCCGAACGAGTTGATGGACTCGCTGACCGACGGTTGGCCGGCCTGGGCGCAGGCGGCGGTGGTTCTCGTCGTCGTGATCGCGGTGTGCATCGCGGGCCAGAAACTGTTCTGGATGCTGCTTCGGCGACTGTCGCGTTCGCCCAAGCGGGCGGCGTCGCGCAAGCTGATCGGCCACACCGGGACCCCGGCCGGCGTGCTTGCCGCGGGTGTCGGGCTCGCGGTCGCGATGGCCTTGCTCGAGTCGCGCGGGATCCTGCCGGGCTCGGCCGGCGCGTGGTGGAGCAAAGTTGTCACGGTGCTGCTGATTCTGGCGGGGACCTGGCTGGTGATCGGGATCGTCGCGGGGGTGGACGACCTGATCCTGTCTCGCTACCGGATCGATGTGCGCGACAACCTCAAAGCGAGGCGTGTGCACACGCAGGTGTCGGTGATCAGCCGGACGCTGATGATCATCGTGGGCATCGCGGGCATCGCGGTCGCGCTGATGACGTTCGACAGCGTGGGGAAGATCGGGGCGAGCCTGCTCGCGTCGGCGGGCATCGCGGGCATCGCCGTCGGGTTCGCCGCAAAGCCCGTGCTGGGGAACATCATCGCGGGCGTGCAGATCGCGTTGACGCAGCCGATCCGGATCGACGACGCGGTGATCATCAACGACGAGTGGGGGTGGATCGAGGAGATCACGACGACGTACGTGGTCGTGAAGATCTGGGACGAGCGTCGGCTGATCGTGCCGTTCAGCAAGATCATCGAGGAGCCGTTCGAGAACTGGACGCGGAACTCGGCCAACATCCTCGGGTCGGTGGTGCTCCACGTGGACTATTCGTGCCCGGTGGACGCGCTCCGCGACGAGCTGGACCGGATTCTTGATGGCCACCCGAAATGGGACGGGCGCGCGAAGGTGCTGCAGGTCATCGAGTGCACCGAGAAATCGATGACGCTGCGGGCGTTGGTGACGGCTGTTGACTCGCCGACCGCGTGGGAACTGCGGTGCGACGTCCGCGAGCGGCTGATCTCGTATCTGCAGCACGAGCACCCGTGGGCCCTGCCCCGCGAACGGGAGCACCGGCTCAGCGAGGCGGACGTGTCGGCGGGAAGGCGGACCAAACCGGTGCCGGATCGGGAGCGCCCGCTCGACGACCCGACGCTGGCGGACGTGCCGCCACCGCCGACGCAGCCACCGGCTCCGCCTGATGACGGGCCCGGTGGGGGCACATCGGCGGACAGCCGGCGATGACGAGGCCCGGCGTGGTCGAAGCGGAGCCCCACGGCCCGGAGCCCGCTCGTTCGATCAGCGGGCCGCGGGCGTTGCTGCGTTGGGCCGAAATGCTGGTGCTGTTCTTCGGCGTGCCCGCGGTCGTCGCGGTGTTTATCGACCCGGAGCAGCGGCTGCGCGGCGTGTTCACGGCGGCCGGTGCGGATTCGGTGTTCGAGGCGGGGCGCGTCGCGGCTCGGCTGATGATCCCGATGCTGCTCGTCTTCACGGCTGCGATCGCGGTTGTGCTCGTTCGGGACCGAACCTTTGACAACCGCCGGCTCTGGAACTGGCCGGCGTTCCGCCGAGACCTGCCCCGGATTCTGAGCATCTTCGCGGTCGGGGCGGTGGGGATGCTCATCGCGGCGTGGGCGTTGTCCGAGTTCACGGGGATCATGGAGATCACGACGCGAGAAGGCGAGACGGGCAATGCGTTCCTGCGCCTGCCGCGGGAGGCGCCGGTCATCCTGCTGTTCATCGCGATCGGCTACCCCTGGCTGAGCGCCTACCCGCAAGAGATCCTGCACCGGGCGTTCTTCTTCCACCGCTACGCGCCCCTGTTCAGGAGCACGCGGACGCTGCTTGCGGTCAACGTGCTCGCGTTCGCCTGGCTCCACGTGCCGTTCTGGAGCCTCGAGGCGATCCTGCTCACGCTGCCGGGCGGGGTGCTGTTCGCCTGGACGTATCTGCGGACCAGCAGCACCCTCGCGGCCGGCATGGAGCACGCCCTGTACGGCTGGTGGGCGTTTTTCACGGGTCTGGGCTGGTTCGTGTTCGTGGGTTCGGTCGGTGCCTGACAGGGAAGTCTGTCCCCGGCTCTGATCGGGCCGGCCGGGGCCCCTATCGTGTGCCCCGTTTCGAGTGCGAGCCGCGTTTCGTCCAGAACGGATCCGACCACCAATTCACGCCGGAGCTGAGCGATGCCGAACGAATACACCCATCTTCCCGCCGATTCGAACCAGGCCCTCGGGATCGCCGAGTACGCGATCGCGTTTCTGGGCGATGGAGACGGCGCGGGCAAGCCATCCGAGGCCGTACTGAAGCACACCAACCGGTTCATGACCGACGCGGCGATCTGCGGCATCTCGGCCCTCGCGCTGGGCACCAACGCCCCGACCGTGCTGAGGAACGAGGCGTTGGATTCGCCGGTCGTCACCGGCCGATCCGGGGCGACGGTGTTCGGCTCGACGCTGAGACTCCGCCCCGAGAAGGCGATCGTGGCGAACTGCGCCGCCGTGCGTGAGTGGGACAGCAACGGGACCAACTTCGGCTACAACCCCGACCGGGGGCACACGGCCGGCGAGTTCGGCCACAACGACTTCTATTCCGTCGCCATCGCGGCCGCCCAGATGACGGGCGCGGACGGGTCGAAGGCCCTGCTGGCGATGGTGCTGCACGACGAGATCCGCGGGCGGCTCGCCGAGGTGTTCAGCCTCAAGACCTACAAGATCGACCACGTGCTGCACGGGGCGATCGCGTCGGCCGCGGTGTACGGCGCGATGATGGGCGCGACGGCCGACCAGATCGAGAGCGCGATCGGCATGACCGTGGCCCACTACGTGCCGTTCCGGGCGATCCGCGCCGGCAAGCAGCTCAGCGATTCGAAGGGCAGCTCGGCCGCGATCAGCACGGAGGCGGCGATCGTCAGCGTGCAGCGGTCGATGGCCGGGTTCCTCGGTCCGCGCGACATCTTCCGGAACCCCGAGGCGGTCTTCCGCATGTTCGAGGGTCCCGGGCAGATGTTCCAGAAGGTGGGGGCAAACGAGGCCAACACCGAGCAGAAGGATGCGAGCCCGTTCGAGCTGTTCCTCGGGCGCGAGGGCGACGACTTCGCCGTGATGGGCATGCACTTCAAGCTGGGGCTCTACGAGCACCAGTCGGCCGGGGCGATCCAGGCGATGATCGACCTGACGGCCGCGAACCCCGGGCTGCTCGACGACGAATCGGGCGAGAACATCAAGAAGATCACGATCACGGCCTACGAGCCCGCGTTCGGGATCATCGGCGACCCCGCCAAGCGGAACCCCACGACGCGGCAGTCGGCCGACCACTCGATGGTCTACATCATCTCGACGCTGCTGCGCAAGGCGATCGAGAACAAGGCCGCCGGGCTCGAGACCAAGTGGGAGGAACTGATCCTGCTGCCCGAGGACTTCTCAGCAGACGCGATCAACAACCCGCTGACGCGGACGCTGATGGACAAGATCGGCTTCGCCCACGGGGGCGACGAGTACGACAGCAAGTACCCCGACGGCATCCCGACGTCGGTCGTCATCGAGTCGAAGGACGGCGACACGTCGGATTCCGGGCTCGTGATGTACCCGGCCGGGCACGCGCGGAACACGACGCACGATCTCGACGCCCTGCTCGCCAACAAGTGGGCCAGGCTCGGTGCCCTCGCGGCGTCGGACCCGGCGTCGATCATCTCACGCTTCGAGGAATACGGTTCCAAGTCGGCCGACGACGTCATGAGGACGAACGAGTTCGAGATCGATGTGAAGGGCGAGTTCGAGTGAACGCGGTCGCAGTCTATTGCTCGGCTCGCGACGGGCTCGAACCCCGATTCGTTGAAGCCGCCCGCGCCGTCGGGCGCACGCTCGCCGAGCGCGGCATCGGCGTCGTCTACGGCGGGGGCGGGGCCGGCTTGATGGGCGAGGTCGCCAACGCCGCCCTCGATGCGGGCGGCGAGGTCGTCGGTGTGATCCCGCGGTCGATGGTCGAGGCCGAGCGGGCGCACCGGGGCGTGACGGAACTCATCGTCATCGAGACGATGCACGAGCGCAAGAAGATCATGTCGGACCGGGCCGACGCGTTCCTGGCCCTGCCCGGCGGGGTCGGCACGCTCGACGAGGTCTTCGAGGCGATCACGTGGAACCAGCTCGCGATCCACGACAAGCCGATCGGGTTCCTGGATCTGGACGGGTTCTACGACCCGCTCAGGCGTTTTCTTGGCGGGGCCGCGGCGGACGGGTTTATCCCGGCTTCAACGATGGACCGGCTGACGTTTGAGCCGGACGTCGGGTCAGTCCTCGCCGCCCTCGGGTGCTGACTCGCCATCGGTGAGGTCGGTCGCGAAGTTCTGCAAGCGCTCTCGGCCTGAATCGGAGATCTCCCCGCGTTGCTCGGCGACCCACGCCGCGGCTTCGTCGGCGGTGAGCCCCTCGTGTGTCATCTTCCGCATCGCCCACGCGTAGGTGGCTCGACCGCCGCTTGCGCAGTGCAGGAGCACGGGCCGGTCGCCAGCACCGGCGAGCGCGTCGTCGAGAGCCGCCACGGTCGCGGGTCCGAGCGTGGACCCGCTCGAGGGGATGCGGACATACGAAAGCCCCCGGCTGGTGACGGCCCGGTCGTAATACGGCAGGTACGCCATCTCTTTGTCGGTGCGCAGGTTGATGACCATCCGCCCGCCCCGCGACAAAAACTGGTCGAGGGCGGCCTCCGACGGCTGGGCCCCCAGATACACCGGCTCATGATCGATCGGGCTGAGGTCGTCCCACTCGGCGAGCGTGGGCGGTTTGGGCCCGTCGTCCCGGCTGCTTGATGCGCAGGCCGAGAGGGGCAGCAGGGTGAGCAGGCAGAGAAGCGGGGCGGTGATTCTGGTTCTTGGCATGGTCCTGAGCATACTGCGGGTGTGGGAAGGGGTTGCAGCGCGGTATGATCCGGCCCGCCAGAACGGACGCACACCGACGGGACGCCGCCGAGGTGGGGTTTGAAGCACGGAGGGCGACGGATGACCGGTTCGGACTACATCATCGTGATCCTCGAACGGGGAGACGCGCACGACGCGCAGTCGATCCGCACCAACTGGGACGACCGGATCATCCCCAAGCTCGAGGATCTCATCGACATGTTCTGGACGGGCGACCACCCGCGCGGCTGGGACAACGGGATGTACCGCGTGACGCAGCTGCGGGCCGGCGTGCTGGACGCTGACCCGAAATCGCCCCGCAGCCAACCGGCGCAGCTCACGGTGCAGGTCGAACTGACCATCGGCGGCTGAGCATCGCGGCGATCCGTGTTCTAGGATCGCCCATGGCAGACAAAGCAGACGGCAACACAGCAGCGCACCCGGGTGATCGGCTCAGGGCCGCGATGGAGAGGGGCGTCGTTGCGGCTCCCGGGGCGTTCAACGGGCTGGTGGCGCGTGCGGTCGCCCAGGCCGGGTTTGACGCGTGCTACGTGTCGGGTGGTGCGACCTCGGTCGCGGCGGGGGTGCCCGATGTCGGGCTGCTGACGCTCGACCATTTTTCCAGGGTCGTGCGGGAGGTAGTCACGGGCTCGGGCCTGCCGGTCGTGGCCGACGCGGACACCGGGTTTGGCGAAGAGGAGATGGTCCGCCGGACGGTGATCGAGTACAACCACGCCGGGGCGGCGGGGCTGCACCTTGAAGACCAGGTGTTCCCGAAGCGGTGCGGCCATCTCGACGGCAAGGCCCTGATCCCCGTCGAGCAAGCCGCGTCGAAGATCGCGTGGGCCGCGAAGGCGAGCCGGGATTGCTCGGGCGGGTCGTTCATCGTCTGCGCACGGACCGACGCGAAGGGCGTGGAGGGGTTCGACGCCGCGGTCGACCGTGCGGCGGCCTACGTCTCGGCGGGCGCGGAGATGATCTTCCCCGAGGGTCTGGCGTCGGAAGACGAGTTCGCTGACTTCGCCGCGCGTCTCCGCGAGGCGACCGCGGGCCGCCGGGTCTATCTGCTGGCGAACATGACCGAGTTCGGCAAGACGCCGCTGGTCCCGCTGGGGCGGTTCGGCGAGATGGGGTACGACCTGGTGATCTACCCCGTGACGACGATGCGGGTGGCGATGGGGGCCGTGACCCGGGCGCTCGCGACGCTCGCCGAGCGGGGCACCGTCGAGCCCTTCCTGGACGAGATGCAGACGCGCCAGGAGTTGTACGGCCTGATCGGGTACACCCCGGGCGAGCCCTGGGAGTTCCCGGCTCGTTGAACGGGCGAGACCGATCCACTCAAACAGATCGACCGAAGCCGGTAGGCTGAAACCGGACGGGGCCGATTCCCAACCGTTCAACAATGGTTCGCCGGCTGCGTCGGGATGTGCTCGGGCCGGGTGCCGATTGTTGCAATGAGGAGCATGAGCATGAACCGCAACAGGATCGTTCCGATCGCCGCCGTTGGTCTCGCCCTGTCGTCGCTGACCGGGTGCATCATCGTGGACGGCACCTCGTCGTCGAACTACAAGGGGTACGGCTCGGTCGAGCGGGCCGAGATGCAGTCGATCGTTGCCGCGAACGCCCAGAACCGGATCGGTGAGGACACGGCGACCGTCCTCGGTCGTTACCCAGCCGAACATGTCTCGCTCGTGCATTCCCACGCCGACGAGCACGGTAGAGAGAACACGGTCTACCGCGTCTACGCCCGGGAGCGAGACCGTTCGACGAAGTTCGAGCGGTTCCTCGTCTTCCGGGACGGTCGGCTGACGATGCTGACCGACGACCGCGACGAGGTGCCCGCGCTGCGCGACGCGGACGACTGATGCCGGGTGCACCCGATGTGATCAGGCACGCCGTCGAGTCGGACTGTACCGGCATCGCGCGCATCCTGGATTCGGAGATCGAATCAGGATTCGCACACTTCGGGACCGAGCCGGAAGGCGCCGGACCTGTTGCAGAAGCGTGGCGTCGGGATCACAAGGTCTACCCGTGGTTGGTCGCGGTCGAACGCCGGCGATCTGGCCAACCGGAGGCTGACGAGCACGTCCTCGGGTTCGCCCGTGCCGCGGCGTGGAAGTCCCGAGGAGCGTACGACTGGGCCTGTGAATCCGCGGTCTATGTAGACGAATCGGCACGCGGACGCGGTCTCGGTGTACTGCTCTACAGACGTCTGTTCGATGAACTCGAGCGGCGCGGCTTCCGATCCGTCGTCGCGGGCGTGGCCGTCCCGAACCCGGCGAGCGAACGCCTGCACGAGTCGGTCGGCATGACGGACGCGGGCACGCTCGAGGCGGTCGGCTACAAGCACGGCCTTTGGCGGAGCGTGCGGTATTACACCCTGAGACTCGGGGGTGACGGCCCGCCGGGACCCTCGCCCGTGGGAGACGGAACCGGCGGCGGCCGGCGCTGATACGCTCGGCCCGACAGGCAGAAACAGACGGAGCAGAATCGATGGCACAGTCGGACGTGTTGCTTGAAGGCGAGTTCGATCCCAAGGTGAAGACCTATTGGCTGCTCTCGCCCTGCGTGGCGTTCGCGTGCAGCGTGGTGCTCATCCCGGTCATCCCGATCTATTTCCTGATCGGGATGCTGTTTGTTGACCGCTGGCTCTCGTCGCTCCACTGCACGCTGACCACGCGGAATCTGGTGATCAGGAAGGGCATCTTCAACCGTGTCGAGAGCACGGTGCCTCTGGAAAAGATCACCGATCTGCAGATGTACCAGGGACCGATCATGCGGGCGATGGGGCTCAAGGGCTTCCGGGTCGAGACCGCCGGGCAGTCGTCGGGGGCCGGCCACCTGATCAACATGGTCGGCATCGTCAACACCGACGCCTTCCGCGAAGCAGTCCTCGAGCAGCGGGACCGCCAGCAGCGGCACGAATCGCCCACGGCCCCGGCGGTCACGCACGCGGTTGATCCGGTCGCCGGCCCGGGCGCGGGCGAGTTGATCGCCGTGGCAAAAGAGATCCGGGATTCGCTCTCGCGGATCGAGGCCGCGATCGGGAAGCGGGCGGACTAGCACCACGCCCGTCGACGAACCGCGTCACACGCGGCTTACTCGACCTGTCCGAGCAGCGACATCTCGACCCCGTCGAGTTGCAGGCGGAGCGTGCCCAACGCCGAACGGGCCGCCCACTCGCGGACCGCCTGGCGCCCCCCTCTGAACAGGAACCGGCGGGCCTCGACGCCGTCGGGCCCCGCAAGGCCGATCCAGACCGTGCCGACCGGCTTCGCGTCGCTGCCGCCGCCGGGCCCCGCGATGCCCGTGATGGAGAGCGCGTAATCCGCCGCGAGGCCCATCTCGTGCGCACGATCTCGTGCGCCCCGCGCCATCGCCTCGGCGCACGCCCTGCTCACGGCGCCGTGCGTGGCGATGGTCTCGGTCGGAACACCGAGCATATCGGCTTTGGCTTCGTTCGAGTACGTCAGCCACCCGCCGGCGAACACGTCGGAGGCCCCGGAAACCGCGGTCAGTTCCTGCCCGAGCAGCCCGCCGGTGCAGCTCTCGGCGACGACAAGCTTCGATCCCTGGTCCGCAAGCCGTCGCACGATGTGCTCGGCCAGCCCGTTTGCGATGCCGATCGAGTCTCCAGTCGCCGGGTCGCGGCGGTCAAAGATCACGTCCCCGAGCCGCGCCCGGACGTCGGACTCGGTTTCATCGAGTTCATCCGAGACCACGCCGGCGTCCGGGCCGCGGTGCCTGAGCCGGACGGTCACGACGCCCCTGCTCGCGGTGGTGCCGACGGTGGGCAGGCCGAGGCGTTCACGGTCTCTGTCCATCAACTCGCCAAGCCGTTCGGAGACGGCAGATTCGCCGAGGCCGAAGGTCAGCAGCAGTCGGGCCCTGATCGAACTCCCGGCGCGCTGTGTCACGCGGTCGGCAACGTACCGCTCGAACATCGGCTGCATCTCGTGCGGAGGGCCCGGCAGGCAAAAAGCCCGCGTGCCGTCCGGCCCCCGGCCCCTGATCGTCGCGCCCAGCCCGGGCGCAGTCCCGTTCGGATTGTCGAGCAAATCGGCCGACTCCGGACGCATCGCCTGCACGCGGTTCGCCTCCGGCATCGGCCCCCGGCCTGCATACCACTCACGCAGCCGCGTGAGCGCCGGGCCGTCTTCGACCAGCGTCTCGCAGAGCACGGCTGCCAGGGCCTCACGCGAGAGGTCATCTGCGGTCGGGCCGAGCCCGCCGGTCGCGACGATGGTGTCTGCTTCCGCGGCGAGCCTGCGGATCGTGGACACCATCCGGCCCAGATCGTCATCGACGGTGGCGTGCTCGATCACCCGCACGCCGAGCGAGGTGAGGCGGTCGGCGATCCAGGCGGCGTTGGTGTCGACGGTCTGCCCGAGCGCGAGCTCGTCGCCGATCGACAGGATCGCAGCGGTCGATTCCTGGCCGGTTGTATCCCGCATTGGCGTTGCAGCCGCCATCAGCCGCCACCGACCAGCGTGACGATCTCGACCACGTCTCCATCGGCGAGGACGGCACCGTCCCGATCGCCGCGGGGCACAACCTTCTTGTTGAGCTCGGCGGCGCAGATCGCATCCGCCAGGCCAAGCCGTTCGATGAGATCCGAGACGGTGGACCCGTCCTCGAGATCGCACGCTTCGCCGTTCACGGTGATTCTCATGGGAGACTGTATCCGCGTGCGATAGGATGGGGGCATGCGGCGGGACTCCTGCCGCGGTGCGTCTCAGTTGATCCCGCAAGCACCCGCGTCCGAGGACTGCTTTCTGATGAGGATGACCCGGATTCCAACCCGCCACGATCATTTCTGTTGCACACGGGCCACGGCTGGCGTCGCGTTGGCGTTGCTCGTGCTCGCGTGCTGCGCGCTCCCGGGGTGCAGCAAGGAAACCGGGTCGTACCCCGCCGCGACGCCCGCCGAATCGCTCGACAGCGCCCAGCAGATGATCGTCAACGGCGAGGCGGATCGGCTCGTGGACCTGGTCCACGCCGATAGCGAAGAGATGCGTTCGTTTCTCAATCAGATCGGTGGCCTGCTCGGCTCGCTCCAGGGCCTGGGCGAGGCGGTCGAGGCGAGGTTCCCAGAAGAACTCACCGAGTTTCGTGAGACCACCCGCGCCGAGGCCGAGAGCGGCAACGGAAGCCCGCTTCTCTCCAGGCTCGTCGCCGCTGGCCGGGAAAACCGCCGCAACCAATCGTTCGGCGTCAGCCAGATCGACCGTGAGGGTCTCACCATCGACACCGGGGCCTCGCGGCGACCGGGGCCGGCCGGGTCGTTCCTGCAACCCCAGACCGAATCGCAACGGCGGATCGCCAACCAGATCGTCAAGCAACTCCTCGCCGACCCGTACGGCTGGCTCGCCGAGGGGCGGGCGAAACTGGACACGGTCTACATCGCCGACGACACGGTCTCGCTCACATGGGACGGCCGCCCGGTGCTGCCGCCGTTCGGGCTGATTCTCGTGGAGCGTGACGGGGTATGGAGGCTGGTGCCACCGACGAGTTTCCCAGGCGTCAACCGAGTGATGCCGCGCACGCCCGACGAGTGGTTCGTCTGGGGCAGCATGGTCAAGACGCTCGAGCACGTCGTGATCGATCTTGAGAAAGACGTCAGGGCGGGGCGTGTGCGGAACATGACCGATCTGGCCGACACCGCGGTGGAGAAGGCCGCGATCCCGGCGATGCTCATCTTCTTCGCGTACGGCAACCTGATGGAAGAGCGGGCCGAGGCGGGGAAGGCGAAGCAGGAATCGCCGGATGCCGAGGCTGCCAGCCCGGACGAGGTGCCCGGGAGTAGCGATGAACCATCGGAAAGCAACCCGCCTGAATCTGATCCGGACCCGGGCGCCGAGCCGGAGATGGTCCTCGATGAGGACGGGCCGTAAGCCGGTTCCACTTCCCGCACCGGCTCTCACGGGCCTGCCATACATGCATTGAGAGCCGCGGCGATGAATCCTGTCACCGCCAGCATCTGCGTGTCGCCGTCCTCATATTGCCGGATGTCAGCCAGCGACAGCACCGCCGCGGGAGGCCCATCGCCGCGGTCAACCCATCGCCCGATCGGCAGCGCCGGCCGAGCCGAGCCGGTTTCTGAATCGCTTGCGAGATCCGGCGAGACGTACCAATGCCCCGCCTCATCGATCTCATCTGGCGGACCCACGCCCACGCCGACCGCCCGGGTCGCCGAGCCGCCTACGCCCGACGGAAACACGAACCTTGATTCGGCGTTGAACCGGTCCGGCCCGAGTCTGGGCGTGACGGTCTCCCCCATGCCCGCGACCCGGTCCCCGATCAACTCGCCGAGCGTGTTGAGCAGCAAGCCCGCGCTCTCATAGATCGACTCGAGATCGCCCCGGGCATCGGTATCGGGCAAGTCGAACGGTTCGCCTCGGCCCACCGGATGATCGATCGGCGGCAACGCCGGCTCGGGTGCGTGACGGGGCTCACTCCCGGAGAGGCGCTGCGCACCGCCCAGCACCCAAGCACGAACATCGTCGATGGTCCGGCCTTCGAGCTCGATCCACGCACCCTCCTGCGGGGATTCCCGTTCGAGCCAGACGGAGCCGGCGGCAAAGTCGAGCCAGCCGATGACCCGGCGTTCTGGATCGCCCTCGCCGTGTCCCTCGATGATCCAGCCCGCGTCCTGCTGGCTCCACGCAAACGCGGCGCGCGTGCCGCCGGTGTTCGGGCGGCCCCAGCACGCACCGAACTCGGCCAGCGCCCGCGCGGCGGCGTGCATCTGCCGCCAGGTGTCTGTGAGCGACCCGGGGTCGGCGAACCCGATCGCGGGCCACATGTCGACCGCGAGAGCCTCACGAGAGATCGTCATCGTGCGTCCTTCAGGGATGGGTGCCGTGCGTGGGCTCGCGCCGCTGCGTCAATCGGGGGTCAGCCCGGGGTCGCACGCCCGGTAGGCCTTGATCAGCGCGACCTCTCCCTCTTTGCCGCCCTTGCTCAGCCCGTGCTCCATGCCGAGCACGCCGGTGAACCCCTTGCTCTTGATGTGGGCGAACACATTCCGATAGTTGATCTCCCCCGTGGTCGGCTCGTTCCGGCCCGGGTTGTCGCCCATCTGAAAATACGCGATCTCGTTCCACGCGAGGTCGATGTTGGGGATCAGGTTCCCCTCGGTGATCTGCTGGTGGTAGAGGTCGTCGAGGATCTTGCACGACGGGCTGTTCACCGCTCGGCACACCTCGAACGCGTGGCCCATCTCCGCGATCAGCATGTTGGGATGGTCGCGCGGGTTCAGTGGTTCGAGCACCATCACCACCCCGTGCGGCTCAAGGATCTCCGCTGCGGCCCGCAGCTGGTCCACCGCGTGCGCCGTCTGGTACGACAGCTTGAGCCTCGGCTCACGCGAACCCGGAACGACCGTGACCCACTTCGCGTTCACCCGGTCCGCGATGTCCACCGCCCGCTTGGCTTCATCGAGAAACTTCTGCCGGTCGCCCTTGTCGTTCCGAGAGAAGCTCGGCCCCCACGCCGTGGAAGGATTGAGCACGAACACGCCCATCGTCATGCCGAGGCGATCCATGGCGGAGGCGATCCGGGTCTGGTCCGCCTCGCTCCGACCGCCCATGCCGTTGTCTTCCCACGCGGTGAACCCCTGGCCGGCCGCGAACTCGAGCTGGGCAACAGGGTCGTCGCCCGCGTGGTGCTTGAACATGCCGAAGTGCGGGGCGAAGTGCATCGAGAACTTTTCTCTTGTCGCGCCGCGCGGGGCCTGATCAGACGGCGCAGGTGGTGGCTTGGGGACGGATGCGAAAGCGCCCGTTCCCGCCAGGCCGGCAGCGCCGAGCCCGGCCCCGACCCGTGTAACAAAGCCGCGGCGTGAGATATGTTCGGTCATGAGAGTCCTTTTTTGGCTCACTGCCGGCGCACACGGCACGGCCTTGGTGAGCGACTCGGTGCGGGATCATTGCGGGGACTCGGAACAATCAGATCAGCGGCGTCCGCCCCGGCGTCGGCACCGGGTCGGTCTCGAGGGCCGTGAACGCGTACTCGGCCGGGGCAAGGTCGAGTTGAGAGTTCATCGCCTGCTCCCACGTCACCGCCGTGCCGGTGTAGGCGCTCATCCGGCCCATGATGGCCGTCAGCGTGCTCTCGGCCACACGCCGAGCCTCGTTGAGATACGGCCCCTTCCCTCGGATCGAGGCGATCAGGTCGACGTGCTCCTGGTCGTACGGGTTCACCTCGCCCCGCGTCCGCCAGCCGTCGGAGGGACCGCCCTCGATCTGCGCGTGACCGTGCCACGACGTTGAACGCCCCTTGGTGCCGACGATGTGCTCGGCCACGTGCCCGGCGCACCCGTCGGTCTGCCGGCACATGCTCATCAGCGGCGTGCCGTCGGCATACTCGTAATCGATCGCGAAGTGGTCGAAGATGTTGCCATACTTCGCGTCCGTCCGCACCTCGCGTCCGCCCATGCCCACCGCCTTGACGGGCGGGCCGCCCTTGACCCAGTTGATCACGTCGATGTTGTGGATGTGCTGCTCGCAGATGTGATCGCCGGACAGCCAGCAGAAATACAGCCAGTTGCGGCACTGCCACTCCATATCGGTGTACTCGGGCGTGCGCTCGTGCACCCACAGCCCGCCCTGGTTCCAGTAGCACCGGGCGCTGACGACCTCGCCGATGTCGCCGGCCTCGATCCGCTTCATCAGTTCGAGGTAGTTGTCCTGATGCCGCCGCTGCGTGCCCGCGACGACCGACAGGTTCTTTTCCTTGGCGACGCGTGCCCCCTCGATGACCGTCCGCACCCCGGCCGGGTCGACCGCCACCGGCTTCTCCATAAACACGTGCTTGCCCGCCTCAACCGCGGCCCGGAAATGGATCGGGCGGAAGTGGGGGGGCGTCGCCAGGATCACCACGTCCGCGTCGCTCTCGGCGAGCAGACGCTCGTAGGCGTCAAAGCCCGTGAACCGCATCTCCGGCGCGACGGCGACGCGCGACGCGTATTGCCCCTGTCCATTTAGGTGGTTCAGGCTCCCATCGAGCCGGTCCCCGAACAGGTCGGCCAGCGCCACGATCTTCGTCGCCGGGTCGGCCGCGAGGCTGTTGACCGCGGCCCCGGTGCCCCGACCACCGCACCCGATGACACCGACGCGGATCGTGTCCGCCCCGTCGCGCGTGACCCGTGAGCCGAACGCCGGGGAGACCAGCCCGGAGGCAAACGCGGCCGCCCCCATCGCGGCCCCTGATTTCATCACGTCGCGCCTCGTCCAGTTCTCGTTCATCACGTTGTCCTTCCGAGCTTGATTGTCTCTCATGAGTCGAGGCCGAGCACACGATCCATCCTGCGGCTGATGTCCTTGAGACGGTCCAGGTCACCACCGCCGACCTCCGCGGTCGCCCAGCCTCGCCATCCTGTCGATTGAATCCATGTGCGGACGGAGTCCCATGGCACGTCCCCGTCGCCGATCTCGACGCCGAAGCCCGCCCACTTGCCTTCCTTGTCGGCCTTCGCCCGGCTGTACCCCTTGATATCGAGCCGGCCGATCAGCCGCCCGTCACCCCGGCCGCGGTCCAACGCATCCAGCCAATGCGCCGGCCAGCCGTAGTGCCAGATGTTGCCGACATCAAAATACCAGGCAACCGTGGGCCGAGCGATCCCGTCGGCGCAAGGGGTCAGGCCGGTGATCCCGGGCGACCCGTTGAGTTCGTCCACGTACCGCCTCGCCTCGACCGGGCTGAGCAGGAAGTTGTTCCAGACGTTCTCGAGCGCGATCTGCACGCCCACGTCCTCGGCCATCGGCAGCACGGCGCGGATTTCCCGCAACGAACGCTCCCACGCGTCGCGGTAGGACACTTCCCCGTTCACCACCGCGGGCACGAGAAGCACCGTTGTCCCGCCCAATGCCCGGCAGTCGAGGATCGCCCGCTCGAGCCCGTGCCGCCCTTCCATGCGCAAGGCCGGATCCGGATGGCTCAGCGGCTTGGACCAGTGCGTCGAGCAGACCACGCCCGGGATCTCGATCTCCACCGAATCTCGCGCGTCGATGATCTCGGCGTTGTCCATCCCGTGCGGGCTGTCAAACTCGACGCCGTCGAAGCCCGCTTCCTTTGCCAGAGCCAGTTTCTCAGCAACCGAGCCGCCCGCGCGGATCATTCCGAACTTCAACGCCTTGCGGACCCGAGGGCCGACAGGGGATCGTGCATCTGGCCGCGTTTCCGGCTCACCGACCGCGCCCGCCAACCCGAACGCGCTCAACGCCGCGACACCCGAAGCCGCAGACAGGAAACGGCGTCGGTCGATCCCAGGTGAATGTTCGGCATGATCCCGCATCAGAAGAACCTCGTTTCACCCGGCACCGCAACGGTCGGCCTCGCCCGATCGCCCCAGCCCCACGGCTCGGGGTTCAGGTTCTCCTCGCTCGCCATCATCTGCTCCCACGTCACGGCCTGCCCGGTGTAGGCCGCCTGCCGCGCCATAATCGCGAGCATCGTCGAGTTGGCCATCATCTCGCCGTCGTTGATCGGCTCGCCCGATCGGATCGCGGCGAACAGCTCGTCGTGCTCGCGCTGGTACATGTCATTGCCGGCGGCCGACCCCTTCCAGTCCGCCTTGCCGCCGTCCCGCGAGATCACATGCACGCCGCGCCACGGCATCACGCGGCAGTCGCCCGCGGTACCGATCAGGTAGGCCGTGTTGTCCGCCGGCGTGTTGGGCCAGTGGCGGCACATGTGGTTCGCCCGCGCCCCGTCCTTGAACTCGAACGTCGCCGCGAAGTTGTCCCACACGTTGCCGGTCTCGGGCAGGTCGGGCCGGGTCATCCGACCCCCGACGGCCGTGCACCGCACCGGCATCTCGCCGCCCATCGCCCAGTTGATCCAGTCGATCGCGTGGACCGCCTGCTCGACGATATGGTCGCCCGAGATCGGGTGGAAGTAGTGCCAGTTGCGCACCTGAAACTCCGTCTCGCTCCACCCCTCCTCCATCGGTTGCGGCTGCACCCACCCCGTCGTGTTGTACGTGCACTGCATCGAACGCACCCGCCCGATCCCGCCGTCGAGCACCTTGCCGAACACCTCACGCATCTGGTCCTGATACCGCCAGCAGAACCCGCTCATCAGGCTCAGCCCCGCGTCCTGCGCCCGCCGCGCACTCTCCAGCACGCTCCGCACGCCCGGCGCATCGACCGCCACCGGTTTCTCGCAGAACACGTGCTTGTTCGCCGCGATCGCCGCCGCGACCTGCTCGGGCCGGAACGCGGGCGGCGTGCACAGCAGCACCACATCCACCCCAGAATCGATCACCCGCTGGTACGCGTCGAAGCCAACAAACTTCCGCTCATCCGGCACGTCGATCTTCTCGGGCTCGCCCACGGCTTCCTCGACATGCCCGAGACACGACGAGACCCGGCTCTCCGACAGATCGCCCATCGCCCAGAACATGCTGCCCGGGTCCGCCTTCAGCGCCTGCACCGCCGCCCCGGTGCCGCGTCCGCCGCACCCGACGAGCCCAACCTTGACCGTCGAGAGCTTTCCCCGGGCAAACGCCGACGCCATCGCGGGCGTCATCGCCGCCGCCCCGATCCCCGCTGTAGTTCTCAGAAACTCTCGCCGCGTGCCCATGTCAATCACTCCGTTCCGGTTGGTTCACCCGTTCCATCGCTGCCCGCCGGCGGGCACTCCCTGACCACCCGGAACCCAACAAAGCCGCAATCCGCAAGCCACCACCTGCTTTTGGGGATCTGCGGATCGCTCGAGTTCCACATCGATGTCTGTTCCTGCCGGTGCTCGGGGGTGCAGGCCGACGCGGGGTCGAGGTAGGAACCGCCCATCGCCACCGGCGTCTTTCCCTCGCTGGAAACCCATTCGGCCACATTGCCCAGCGTGTCACGCAGCCCGAACGCGTTCGCGGGCTTCGTGCCCACCTTCTGCGGCGTCCAGTCCGCGTTCTCCTCGACCCATGCGGTCTCTTCCGTCGCGGCCTCGCCCTGCAATCCCGCCTCGCCAGCCGACGCCAGATACACCCACTCCGCCTCGGTCGGCAGGCGGTACCGGTCACCGGTCTTGACGCTCAGCCAATGGCAGAACCGCTCCGCCCCGTGCCGGGTCATCCCGATCGCGGCGAACCCGTTGTGCCCGAAGCCCCGGTCCGGCGGCACGTACGGCTTGCTCGGCCTCGACACGCCGTCGCCGCCGTCCCCGCCCTCGGGCTCATCCAGGCCATACAGATACACGTCGTACAGATCCCACGTCACCTCGGTCACGCCGACCCAGAGAGGCGGGACCATGTGCTCCTGCCCCCGCAGCACGACCGACCCCGCCGGCGTGCGCACCAGTTCGAGCGACGCCGTCGTGCCCTCGATCAGAACGGAGTCCGCCTTGGCACTTGAATGTTCGTCAGCACCGACAGCCCCGGCAGGCTCAGCCATGCCGGCCGGCTGCCCGAGCGCGGCTCCGCCCAGACTCACCGCGATGGCCGCCTGTCTTGCCCGGACACTCGTCTGCACGCTCACGCTCCTGCTGGTCACCGCCTGCGTCCACACTCCCGACGCCGAAGCCGAGCATACCGCCCTCCGCTTCGAGTACGCAAGGATCCAGATGGGCGTGAAGGCCCGCCTGGTGCTCTACGCCGCCGACGAGCCGACCGCCGCCTCCGCCGCCCGGGCCGCGTTCGACACCATCGAACGTATCGAGCAGTCGCTCAGCGACTACCGCAACGAGAGCGAGATCAACAACCTGCACGGTTCGGCGGTGGGGGAGTGGGCTCCGATCAGCGATGACCTCGCCGGTGCGCTCCGCGACGCCGAACTCGTGTGGAGACGGACCGACGGCGCGTTCGACATCACCATCGGCCCGGTCGTCGGCCTGTGGCGGGAGGCGGGGAAGACCCGCACGCGACCCGACCCCGCCCGGCTCGCCCTCGCCCGGGCACGGACCGGGTTTCAGCACGTGGAGCACACCGATTCACCCCCGCGGATCCGGTTTCTCGTCGACGACATCCGACTCGACTTCGGCGGCCTCGGCAAGGGACTCGCCGCCCACGCCGCGCTGGACACGCTCGCCGGGCAAGGCATCACCCACGCCCTCGTCGATCTCGGAGGCGACCTCGCCCTGGGCGAGCCACCGCCGGGTCAGGCGGGCTGGCGCGTCGAGATCCGGACCGGCCTCGAAGCGCACCGGTCGGTCACGCTCGCCAACACCTGCATCGCGACCTCGGGCGATGCCGAGCAATCATCGGTCATCGACGGGGTCCGCTACGCGCACATCATCGACCCGCGCACGGGCGAACCGCTCACCACCCCCCGGGCCGCGACCGTGATCCATCCGAATGGTTCTATCGCCGACGCGCTCGCCAGTGCCGCCTGCGTGGAAGGGCGGGCCGGCCTCGATGGACTCAGGCTCGCCTTCCCGGACGCCGCCATCCACCTCGTTGAGGCCACGGACTGAAGCCGCCGTTGACCCGGGCGGCGTCGCCGACTTCCGACCGGCCAGGATCAGGAGCCCGGGCCGTTCGGCGGTGCGTGAGCACCCGAAGTCGGGCACGCCAGGAACGAGGCATGAAATCGCATATTCACAACTGGTTATCGAACCAGTGCAGTTCGTGCTGATGCTGTAGACGGCGCGCTTCTTCGAAAGAGTAGCGCTGATTCTGCTGATTCCAGCGGGAACGCTTCGAGACCGCCGATGCCCACGGCAGGGAACAGGCGGGACCTCGCAGATCGGACGTGGATGCCGGGCACCTTCGAAGCAACAGACGATTTGACGATCATTCTGATCGAAAGCGACGAGACGTATCGCGGTCTGATGCGCAAATCGCTCGAGCGTGTGCCGTCTGCTCGGCGCGGACTCATCGTCCGTGAATACTCCGAAGCACACGAGGCGCTCACAGATCTCCCGCCGGACGGGCAGGCCGTCATCGTGTGTGGCGAGAAGTCGAACAACGCATCAGGCTTCGATCGGCTCCCGGAGTTCATCCGCGCTGATGTCGGGCCGGTGATCCTTGTGACGTCTCACTGGGACGAGCGTTCCGCGGCCGAGGCGCTCCGTGTTGGCGCCGCGGACTCCATCGACAAGCCAACGGCAATCGAGAACCCCGCGGCACTTGGAAAGTCGATCTCGGGCGCGCTCCGGCGATATCACCTCGAGCGATCCAGCCGGGATCTGACAAAGCGGCTCATGCTTGCGAACAAAGAGCTCGAGCAAAAAAACACAACCATCGCCGAGATGACCGTGACCACACACCGCTTCGTCGACGACGTGGCGCACGAGTTCCGGACGCCCCTAACGGTGATCAAGGAGTTCGCATCGATCCTTGCCGACGGAATCGGTGGAGAAACCACCGAGCAACAAGACGAGTACCTCGGGTTTATCGCCGACGCAACGAACGATCTCGCAGGGCTGGTCGACGACTTCCTCGACAGCAGCAGACTGCGTGCGAGAACGCTCCGTGTTGACCGCCGCGAGCACGATCCGGTGGAACTCGTCGAGTCAGCCTGGCAGACGCTGCACACCCGCGCGGCCTCGAAGCACATCCGCCTCACACGCACGATCGACGATGAGCTGCCGAGCGTGTACGTGGACCGTGACAAGTTCCGTCGGTCGCTCATCAACTTGGTGGTCAACGCGATCAAGTTCTCCCCCGAGCGCGAGGTCGTTGATATTCGCCTGAACGCCCCGAGTCCGGGCAGCGTCCGATTGTCTGTACGCGACAACGGCCCGGGGCTCAACCCGGAAGCACTCCGGGACTGTGTCGAACGGTTCCACGAAGGCGGGTGCCACACGCTGTGCGGCACGAAGGGACTCGGGCTGGGACTGAGTATCGCCCGGGATCTCGTCGAGTTGAACCTGGGCTCGATGATGGTCCAGAGCACACCGGGCAGCGGGAGCACGTTCTCCTTTGACATGCCGGCGGGCGATCGAGAATCGATCATCCGAGCATCCAAGAACCGAATCGTTGCCCGGGCCCCGGAGGCGATCGTCTCTGCACTGCGAGTGAAACCGCAGGATCCTTGCCGTACGAACGGCGAGATCATGGCCTTCGTGTCCTCCGTGTGCCATCCCACCGACGTCTGGCTTGAGAGCCACGACGGCGCATCCATCGTCGGATTCGGTGAGACCAGCCGGCCTGATGCCTGGAGGAACCGCCTGCTCGGGGCAGAGTTCGGCCATACCCACCAGAAGCAACAGACCGGAGACGCGCTCGCGATCGAGCGTGTCGGCACATGGTCGATCCGGGAGCTCAGCGAGCGCCACCTGCTGGAACTCCTCGAGACAGCGGGGGTGCTCCGATGAGCAAGACCATCCTGATTGTTGATGATGAGCCGCGGATCACCGTGGCGATGATGGCACGGCTCGGATCCGTGGGGTACACCGTGTACCACGCGATCAACGGTCTCGCGGGCGTCGAGGCGGCCGCGATCCACAAGCCGGACCTCGTCGTGATGGATATCAGGATGCCCGACATCAACGGGTATGAAACCTGCGAACGCATCCGTCGTCTGCCGGGCATGGAGAGCGTCCGGGTGCTCTTCCACTCAGCGAACATGGACGCGGAAGCCGCACGCCTTGCCAAGCAGGCGGGCGGTCACGCCTTCCTCACAAAGCCGTCAGAGCCCCGGGCAATTCTCGCTGAGGTCGCACACCTCATCGGCACACCGGACGAGCAGGAGATCGGGCATGTCTAGCACAACCCCAGTGGTCCTGGTGATCGACAACGACCTGTGGCTCGTCTCGGCGATCTCAGCCCGTCTCGAGAGTCTGGGTTACCGCTGTCTGCCGGCCCATTCGGGCGAGCAGGGGATCGCGACGTTCCATGACCAACGGGTCGACCTGATCATCTCGGATATCAACATGCCGAACCGCGACGGCCTGAGCATTGCGCGTGAGGTCAGGAAGTCCAGCGATGTGCCGATCTTCTTTGTAACGGGGTACGAGTATGACTACCACACCGAACTCCGCGGTTTCAAGGGCGTCCAGGTCGTCAAAAAGCCCATCGATACCCCCGTCCTTATGCAGATGGTCGAAGCCGAACTCGTGGCGACAGGCCGTGAACTCCCCGCGAGGTGATCAAGCCATGGCTCTCAAGAAAATCATGATCGCCGACGATGACCCCAGTCTGTGCAGGCTGCTCACGGTTCGCTGCAAGAACCTGGGGCTCAGCGTGATGACAGCACCGGACGCGATGCAGGCCCTGGTCATGATCCACAAGAACATGCCCGACATGATCGTCATGGACATCTCGATGCCCGCGGGCCACGGATTGAGCGCCTGCGAGATGCTCGCGAATGACCCGAGACTGGCCAAAATCCCGGTGGTCGTGTTCAGCGGCAGCGCGTGCCCAGATGATATGGATCGGTGCTCGGCCATGAACGTCGATTTCGTTCAGAAGAACCCGGACTCCTGGCCCATGCTGCAAGAGATCATCTGCGCGAAGCTCAACATCTCGCCCGACGCATCAAGCTCACCCAAGGCAGCGGGACGGAACGCAGCGTAGAGCCGGTTCCACTCTGGTCGCCCAAGCACTCGGCCCGCCACTGTGCGGAAGCCGCGTGCCCCGTGTGATGAGCAAACCCTGTCTGACCGCTCCACGCCGGGAATGACCATCGGCAGGAAACGCTCACGCCCGGCGTATTCGAACGCCGACCGTCCAGATCCCGGACGATCGTCACCGGGGATCATCTGTCGCTGCGATCGAATGCCGGAGGGGGGACTCGAACCCCCACTCTGTTTCCAGAAGCGGATTTTGAATCCGCCGCGTCTGCCAATTCCGCCACTCCGGCCGGCCCGCCAGTGTATCCCCCGCACCCCCGCCCAGACGCCTTCCACGCACCTACACTCGGGGCTCGTCACGCCGGGTCGGAGACGCGCGTTCCTGGCGGCGTGATCACATCGCAACAGCGCGGAGCATCAAGCCATGGCAGAAGCCACCACCGCCCCCGAAGCCGATACCCGGTTCAACATCGACGTCACCGACGACGGCCCGAGCCGCAAAAAGCTCGCCATCGAGGTCCCCGCCGACGTCGTCGAGGAGAAACTCGGCACCGCCCTCGACACCCTCGCCACCGAGGCCGAACTCCCCGGCTTCCGCAAGGGCCGGGCCCCCAAGCGTCTGATCGAAAAGCGGTTCGGCGAGATGATCGTCCGCGAGGCCAAGAGCGAGCTCGTCGCCTCCGCCTATTCGCAGGCCGTCGAGCAGAACGAGCTCAAGGTCCTCGGCGACCCGATCGAGGGCGACATCGCCGAAGCCGAGCTCGAGCGCGGCAAGGCCTTCAAGTTCGAGGTCACCGTCGAGGTGCTGCCCGACTTTGACATGCCCTCCCTCGAGGGCATCGAGATCGCCAAGCCCCTCTTCGAGGTCACCGACGAGCAGGTCGACGGCGAACTCGAGAAGTTCCGCATCAACGAGGGCGACCTCGAGGAGCGCGACGAGCCCGAGGCCGGCGACTACATCACCGGCCACGGCATCATGACCGACGGCTCGGGCAAGGACGCCGAAGAGTTCTACAACATCGAGGGCGCCGTCGTCCGCGTCCCGACCAAGGACGACGAGGGCCGCGGCATGATCCTCGGCGTCATGGTCGACGACTTCGAGAAGCAGCTCGGCCTGCCCAAGCCCGGCGAGACCGCCACCATCAAGGTCAAGGGCCCGCAGAACCACGAGCGTGAAGACATCCGCGGCAAGGACCTGGTCGTCACCTTCGAGGTCAGCCGGGTCGACCGCATCATCCCCGCGCCGATGGCCGACATCGTCGCCAAGATGGGCTACGAGTCCGAAGACGAGCTCAAGGAGATGATCAAGACCCGCCTCAGCCAGCGGGTGCTCATCAACCAGCAGTCCGCCATGCGTCAGCAGGTCGCCAAGTATCTCCACGACAACGTCGAGATGGAGATGCCCGAGAACCTCACCGCCGCCCAGTCCGATCGCCTGCTCCAGCGGCAGCGCGTCGAGATGATGTACCGCGGCATCGACGAGCCGACCATCGAGACCAACATCGCCGAGATGCGCGACGCCTCGGCCGACCAGGCCGCCCGCGAGCTCAAGCTCAGCTTCATCCTCAACAAGGCGGGCGACGAGCTCGACGTCAACGTCCAGGAGGCCGAGGTCAACGGCCGCATCGCCCAGATGGCCGCCGAGCAGGGCGCCCGCCCCGACCAGCTCCGCCAGCAGCTCATCGAGTCGCGTCAGGTCAACGCCGTGGTCCAGCAGATCCGCGAGCACAAGACCATCGACGCGATCATCGAGAAGGCCAAGGTCGAGGAGATATCGGCCGACGACTTCCAGAAGAAGTTCGCCGACGAGGACTGAGCAACACAACCAGTTGGTTCACAATGAGCCCCCGGCGCAAGCCGGGGGTTTTTATTTCTTCAGTGTTCGGCTCAGGGCTGACGCAGCGCGATGAACCGCCGCACTCACGCCCCGCTCAACGACACCAGACCGCTCGACAGCTCCGTCAGGAACGACTCGGTCTCGCCCACCGGGTCCCCGGCACCGCCCTGCCGCCGCACCAGAGCGCTCCCCACGATCGCCGCGTCCGCGTGCTCGACCACCGCCCGCACGTGCTCGGGCGTCGAGATCCCGAACCCGCACGCGATCGGCAGGTCCGTCACCTCGCGCAACGCCGCCACCCGCTCGGCCACCTCGGGCGCCCGGTCGCTCTCACCGGTGATCCCCGCCCGAGCGATCAGGTACACGAACCCGGTGCACGCCTTCGCGATCCGGGCCGCTCTGTCCGCGGGCGTCGTCGGCGCGATCAGCAGGCTCAGCGTCAGCCCCGCCTCGCTCGCCCGCTCGCCCAGCTCGGCCGATTCATCCAGCGGCGCATCGGGCACGATCAGCCCGTCGAACCCCGCGTCCTTCGCCATCGCGCAGAACTGCGCTACCCCGCCGCCATCCGGATTGACCCCGCGCACGATCGACACGCTCACCATCGCGACCAGCCCGAGCGACACGCGTTCCCGCACCGCACGGACCCGCTCCAGCAGCGACTCAACCCGGACACCCGCGGTCAGCGCCTCGTGCATGGCCGACGCGATCACCGGACCGTCCGCGATCGGATCCGAGTACGGCACCCCGACCTCCACGACCGACGCGCCCGCACGCTCGGCCGCCTCGATCATCGGCCCGGTCTGGTCGAGCGACGGGTAGCCACCGCACACGAAGGGCATCAGCCCCTTCCGCCCCGACCCGCGCAGATCAGAAAAAATGTCATCGATCCGGCCCATGGCTCCCCCAATCTTCAGATCAACCCTCAACCACGTCCGGCAGATCGTCCAACCCCTCGGTCAGCACCCTCGGCCCATTCTCGGTGATCAGCACGTCGTGCTCGTGGTGCGCCGCCAGCGAGCCGTCCCGAGTAAAGATCGGCCACGCGCTCCGTTCCTGACTCGTCTCGGCCGTGCCCAACGCGATCATCGGCTCGACCGCCACCAACACCCCCGGCTCGCAGGGTCGATCCGAATCGGGCCACTCGCCGGGATACCTCGGCACCACGTTGCTCACAAACGGCGGCGTGTGCAGTTTTCGTCCATACCCGTGCCCCCCGAGCCCGCGCACCAGGTGCAGCCCCTGCTCGTTCTCGACGTGATTCTGGACCGCCTGAGCCCACGCCTTGTAGGTGTTCCCGGGTCGCAGCTGCTCGATCCCCAGCCGCAGCGAGTTCTTCCCGGCATCCAGCAGTTTCCGCACGTCCGCAGTGGGCTTGCCGAACACGTACGTCCACGCCGCGTCCCCGATCCACCCCCGGAAACTCACGCCGATGTCGATCTTGAGCACGTCGCCCTCGACGAGCGCGTCCTCGTAATAGCCGGCCGTCCCGTGCACGATGCAATCGTTGACGCTCAGGCACGCGTTCGAGGGGAACGGCGGCAGCCCGCCCGGCCGATACCCCCTGAAGCACGACTTGCACCGCATGTCCTCGAGCTGCTCACCCACAAACGCGTCGATCTTCGCCAGCGTCGTCCCGGCTGCCAGAAACCCGACCAGCCGGCGGTGCATCTCCACCACCTTCTGGGCGGCCTCAAAGGCCTGCTCGGCCTCACTCTCACTGATTCTGGGCGGGTGTCGCATAGGACGGGCATGGTAGGGGATGATCGCTCCGCCCGCGCTACCCTCTGCCTCCCAATGACCATCGTCCTCGTCTCCAACCCGCGCGCCGGCCGGGGCCGGGCCCGCCGGCTCTTCGACGCCTTCCACCTCGCCCTCGAACACGCGGGCACCCGCACCATCCCGCTCACGCTCGGACATCCCGCCGCAAACGGATCGTCCGCCGGTTCCGGCAGCTTCGATGCCGACCGCTTCAAAGGCGCCACCGCCATCGTTGCGTTCGGCGGCGACGGCACGCTCAACGCAATCGCCGGCCCGGCCGCCGCCACCGGCACCCCCGTCTACCACGTCCCCGCCGGCAACGAGAATCTCTTCGCCCGCGCCTTCGGCATGGACCGCAACCCGCAAACTCTCGAGCGGGCCCTCAGCACCCACCGCGTCACGATGTGCGACACCGCCGCCTGCGATGGCACCCCCTTCCTCATCATGGCCGGGTTCGGGCCAGACGCCGGCGTGATCAGACGCCTCCACCACGCCCGCACGCGAGCGCTCGGCCACCTCGCCTACGCCGAGCCCGTCCTCCGAGAGGCCGTCCGCCCGACGCTCCAGCCGCTCACCATCACCGTGGACGGCCGCGAGATGGTCTCGGCACGCACCGGCTGGCTCGTCGTCGGAAACGTCCCCGAATACGCCTCACGGATCGATTTCTGCTCCCGTGCGCACCACGCCAGCGGAACGCTCGACGCCGTCTTCATGCCCGCCACGAACATCAGAGACTGCGCCAACTGGGTCCTCCGCGCCCGTCTCCGCCAGCACCGCCGCGATGCCAGGCTCGTCGCCGCCCAGGGCTCAATCATCACCGTCCGCTCCGAAAACGGCCCGCTTGTCCATCAGATCGACGGCGAATGGTGCGACGAACACGCCGGGAGCGCAAACTCACACTCCGGCCTCACCCTCACCGTGCATCAGCAGCGTCTCCCCGTGCTGCTCCCGGTCTGAACCCGGACAACCAGAGTCAGCCCGCGCCGCCCACGGCCCGCCCGCCGCAGAGCACCAGATCGGCCGGGTTCCCCCCGAACGTGTGCCCGAGCTCGCGCTCGTCACGCACCCGCAGCAGCACCAGATCCGCCCGCATCCCCGGCTCGATCCGCCCCCGGTCATCCAGCCCCAGCAGCGACGCCGCGTTCGCCGTGCACGCGCAGATCGCCTCGGCAGCCGAGATCCCCAGGTTCCGCACGCCGAGAGCGATCGCCATCGGCACCGACGAACACGGGGCCGAGCCCGGGTTCACGTTCGTCGCGATGACCAGTTTGCCACCGGCATCGATAAACCCGCGGCCGTCCCCGTACCGCCCGTCCGTGTGGAAGCCCGAGCAAGGCAGCATCACGCCGAACGATTCGCTGCGGGCCAGAAGCTCCAGATCCTCCGCGCACGTCGCCTCCAGATGGTCCACGCTCACCGCCCCGAGCCGCACGGCCTCCCGCAGCATGCCGAGACTGTTGAACTGGTCCGCGTGGATCCGCAGCCGGTGGCCCAGTTCCTTCGCCGCCTCGAACAGTCGGACCGTCTCGTCCAGCGACCACGCCCCGTCCTCGCAATACGCGTCGATGGTGACCCCGGGGAACTCGTCGTGCACCGCGGGCAGCGTCTCGCTGATGGTCTGCTCGACAAATCCGGCCACGCCCCGGTCGATCGCGTGCCCGATGCAGGCGGTGGGGGAGACAAAGCCCTCCCAGGCTTCACCGGCCCGCCGGATCGCCCGCAGCATCTTCAACTCATCCGCCGTGCTCAGCCCGTACCCGCTCTTGACCTCGACGCTCGTCGTCCCCTCCCGCAGCATCCACCCGAGCCGTTGCATCAATCCCTCGAACAACTCGTCCTCGCCCGCCGCCCGCACCGAACGGACGGATGCCATGATCCCTCCGCCCGCCTTGAGCAGCTCGAGATACGTCGCGCCCTGTTGCTTCATCTCCCACTCGTCGAGCCGCTCGCCCGCCCAGCAGGCGTGGGTGTGGGCGTCAACGAACGCCGGCATCAGCACCCGCCCAGCCGCGTCGATCTCCTCCGTCTCCCCATCCCTCGTGGGACGGGCGCCCTGCCCGTCGCTCCGAGCCTCCTCTCCCGCCCGCGGCCAAACTTCCGCAACAGCGCCATCGCGCACCAGCACATCCGCGCACGGCACCACCCCGAGCTCACCCATCGCCGACCCGCGCCGAGCCCCATCGCCCGCCAGCGTCAGCACCCGGGCGTTCCTGATCAGCACCGGCGGTGGGGGGGATGGCTCCGTCACGCCGGCCGCTCCGACACGCCCCGGACAAACTCGAGGAACAGCCTCGCCGCCAGCCGCGCCGTCCGCCCGCGATCCCCGGGCGGAGTGTCGTTCGGCGGGCACAGTTCCATGATGTCGAAGCACCGCACCCGCGGCTGCCGCCCCGCCGCCCGCGCCCAACGACACGCCAGGCTCGAGCCCCACCCGCACGGGTTCGTCGCGCTCACGCCGGGCGCACACGCCTGGTCGATGACGTCCAGGTCAAAGCTCACAAAGAGGTCTCCCGCCGGCCAGTCGTCATCGGGCCCGAACGGATCAACGTGCCCGCCGTGCGACTGAAACCACGCCAGATGCTCCGAAGAGTTCGCCATCGTGTCGAGCCCGTGCACGTGCAGTTCCCGCACGCCGCAGTGCTCGATGAGCCGGCGGAACGGCATCCCCGATCCGTCCTGGTCGCGCACGTCAAGGTGGGCGTCGAAGTACACGCCCACCATCGGCTGTTCGGCCTCCTCCGCCAGCGCGCGCACAAACGGGTACGTCAGGTCGTGCCCGCCGCCGATCATCACGGGGATCACGTCCTTGTCCAGCAACTCGCGCGTCGCCGCCGTCACCCGATCGTGCGTCTCGCCCAGCGAATCGCCCGGCAGCACGTCGCCAGCGTCGAACACCCCGGGCCACACAAACCCGCCAGGCTCGGCGGCCCCGTAACGAGCCAGTGCCCCCCGGAAGGCCGTGGGCCCCAGGATCGCCCCGGGCCTGCCCCCGTTCATGCGCACGCCGGTGTCGTCGGGCGCGCCCAGCAGCGCGACCTTCGTGTCGATGTTGATCTCATCGTGCAGCCGGCTCGCGAACCGAGCCGGACCGATCTTCGTGGGCCAGATGCCCGGCTTTGTACCAATGATCGCCATGGCCTGAGCATACCACGCCGACCAGCCAAGCCCCGGCTAGGAATCTCGCATCGGGATCTGCACGTCCCGCTCCCGCGCGCACGACTCGGCCTCCTCGTACCCCGCGTCCACGTGCCGGATGATCCCCATCATCGGGTCGTTCGTCAGCACGTTCTTCAGACGCACGGCGCACGCCTCGGTCCCATCGGCCACGATCACCTGTCCCGCGTGCTGACTGAAGCCGATGCCGACTCCGCCCCCGTGGTGGAAACTGACCCAGCTCGCCCCGCCCGCGACGTTGACCATCGCGTTCAGGATCGCCCAGTCGGAGACTGCATCGCTGCCGTCCTTCATTGATTCCGTCTCGCGGTTCGGGCTCGCGACCGACCCGCAATCGAGGTGGTCCCGCCCGATCACCAGCGGCGCGCGCACCCGCCCGTCCGCCACCATCTCGTTGAACAGCAGCCCGGCCTTGTCACGCTCACCCAACCCAAACCAGCAGATCCGGCTCGGCAATCCCTGGAACCCGAACCGGGGCTCGCACGCATCGAAGTCGCCCGCGAGCAACGCCTCCTCGTTGGCATGGCACGAGAGGATCCACCGCCGCATCCGCTCGTGCTCGGGGAACAGATCGAGCAGCGCCTTGTCGGTCGCGTAGATGTCCCGCGGATCGCCCGACAGCGCCACCCAGCGGAACGGCCCGCGCCCTTCGCAGAACTGCGGGCGGATGTAGGCCGGCACAAAGCCCGGGAACGCGAACGCGTCGTGGTACCCATCATCGTGCGCACGCTGGCGGATGTTGTTGCCGTAGTCGAACGTGATCGCCCCGCACTTCTGGAGTTCCACCATGGCGCGCACGTGCCGGTGCATCGAGGCCGTGCTCAGTTTCTGGTAGTGGTCGGGGTCGACCGACCGCATCGCCGTGGCCTCGCGGATGCAGAGCTCCACGGGCACGTAGCCCTCGAGCGGGTCGTGCGCACTGGTCTGGTCGGTCAGCACGTCGGGGATGATCCCGCGGTCGAGCATCCGCTCGAGCAGCTCCACGGCGTTGCAGTGCGCCCCGATGCTGACGCCGCGGTGGTGGGCGGTCTCCTGCACCGCGAAGTCGATCGCCTCGTCCACGTCGTGGATCACGTGGTCGAGGTACTTATCCCGCTGCCGGCGTTCGAGCCTCGTGTGGTCCACGTCGGCGATCAGGCAGGTGCCGCCGTTCATGGTCACCGCGAGCGGCTGGGCCCCGCCCATGCCGCCGCAGCCCGCCGTCACGCACAGCTTGCCCGCCAGCGTGCCACCGAAGTGCTTGGTGGCGCACTCGGCGAACGTCTCGTAGGTGCCCTGCAGAATGCCCTGCGTGCCGATGTAGATCCACGAGCCGGCGGTCATCTGCCCGTACATCATCAGTCCGCGGGCGGCGAGGTGGTCGAAGTGTTCCTGCGTCGCCCAGTGGGGGACGAGATTCGAGTTGGCGATCAGCACGCGGGGCGCGTCCGCGTGCGTGCGCACCACGCCGACCGGCTTGCCGGACTGCACCAGCAGCGTCTCGTCGGCCGCCAGCGAGCGGAGACTCTCGACGATCGCGTCGAACGCGGCCCACGAACGCGCGGCCTGACCGCGCCCGCCGTAGACGACGAGCCGCGCGGGGTCCTCGGCGACCTCGGGGTCGAGGTTGTTCATCAGCAGCCGCATGGCGGCCTCGGCCTGCCAGGTGGCGCAGGTCCGCTCCAGCCCGCGCGGGGCGCGCACGGTTCGGTCCTCAGCGTCAGGCAGCATCCGGTTCGACTTGCTGGCGAGGGTTGTCATCGGCCGTCCCCTGGATCATCCGGGATTGCACGTGCCCAACACACGGCTCCCGTCCAACCAGTTATTGTGCGCTCCACGGCTCGCGCGCACAAGCGCCGGCCGGGCATTCTCGAGAAATCGGTCACACGAACCGCCCGTCCGCGATCAACCCGGCAATCGATTCGATATCGGGAGCGGGCGGGCGATCCGAAACCAGCGGCGGGACTTTCTCTCGGACGATCGCGTGCGCACGCTCGACGCCTGCTCCGGAGCGCAGCGGCCTGTGCGCCTCGATACCCTGTGATGCGCACAGCAGTTCGATCGCCACCACACGCTCGGCGAGGTCCATCGCCCGCGTGGCCTTCGCGGCCCCGCGCGGCCCGAACGAGTTGTAGTCCTCGATCCCGGCGCTCGTCGGGATGTTGACGACCGAGGCCGGCATGGATAGGCCCACCATCTCGTTGCACATCGCCGCCGCGGTGTACTGCACGATCATCAGCCCCGAGTGCAGCCCCGGCTTCGGGCTCAGGAACGGACGGAGGTGCGCCTCGGGATCGTGCGCGCTGAGCATCTGGTCGATCCGCCGCTCGGCGATCCCCGAGATGTGCGCCAGCGTGATCGAGAGCACATCGAGCGGGATGGCGACCGGCATCCCGTGGAAGTTGCCCGCCGAGATGATGTCTGCTCCGCCGCCGTCCCGGTCCAGCACAAGCGGGTTGTCGGTCACGGCGCCCAGCTCGGCGTCGAGCCGGCCCCAGATGTAGCGGGACGAATCGAGCGCGGCACCGAGCACCACCGGGGCGCAGCGGATCGAGTACGGGTCCTGCACACGCGGATCGTTCACGTCGGCGTGGCTCGGGATGATCTCGCTGCCCTTGAGCAGATCGCGGAGATCAGCCGCCACCTCGGCCGGCCCCGGCTGGTTGCGGGCCTCGAACACGCGCGGGTCCAGGAACCGGTCCGTCGCACGGCACGCGTCGAGCGTCATCGCGGCGGCCGCCAGCGCCGCCGGCCAGAGCCGATCGAATCGGTGACGGAGCAACGCGAGCCTTGCGGTCATCAGGTGTGTCCCGTTGATCAGCGCCAGCCCCTCCTTCGGCTCGAGCGTGAGCGGCGAGAGCCCGGCACCCCGCAGCGCGGTTTCTGCCGGCAACCGTTTTCCAGCGACAAATGCCTCGCCCTCGCCGAGCAGCACGAGCGCCACGTGCGCGAGCGGGGCGAGATCGCCGGACGCCCCGACCGACCCGGTCTCGGGCACGACAGGCGTGATCCCGGCGTTCAGCAGCCCGATGATGGAACGCACCAGTTCGGGTCGGACACCCGACTTGCCCCGGCTCAGAGACGCGGCGAGCACCGCCATCATGCCCCGCACGGTGCCGTCATCGAGCGGCTCGCCCACCCCGGCCGAGTGCGACCGGATGAGGTTCGTCTGGAGTTCGCGGAGTTGGTCGGGCTCGATGCGCTGCCGGCTGAACGAGCCGAACCCGGTGTTGATGCCGTAGTGGGCCTCATCGCCCGAGGCGGCGGTTTCAAGCGTTGCCCTGCGTTCCGCGAGCATTCTCGATGAGGCCTCGGAGAGGCCGACACCCCGGCCGTCCAGGGCGATCTCCGCGACAATCTGCGGTGTGAGCGGTTGCCCGCTGAGCTCGAAATCCGCCCGCTTGTTCTCCGCCATCGCCATCCTCCACAAGGCCGTGCTGCCCGGTTCTGGTCGACCGGCGAAGGAAGCCTAGCCGAAGTCGCGCGGGGTCCGCCCGGGAGATCGGATCGCCCCGCGGTCCGGGTTATGCGTGAGTGGGGGGGCACGGCTCCGCTTGAGTATGAAGGCGCTGTATGCTCGCGTTCTCCAGGCAGCGCCCGAAGCCCTGAAAGGTTCACAGCCGCCCGCATTCACCGGCGGCCGCAGGGGTGTTCATCAGGATCAGTTTCTCGGGCCGTGACCAGGCAGAAGGGCAGAGGGGCAAAGCATGGGCAAGCCGGTCATCTCCACCGCCTCGACGAGTTGTTCCATGGGCACCGCCCCGTGCACGCTCCAGGTTGTCCCGAAGAACATGGTGACCATTGAGAACCAGCCGGCCGCGAACATCATGGACTATGTGCCCATGATGAACCTGAGCGGCTTCGGCATGTGCCAGTCGCCGGCAAACCCGCAGGTTGCAGCGGCGACCGCGGCCGCTTCCGGCGTGCTGACGCCCCAGCCGTGCATCCCCGCGATCCCGGCACCATGGGTCGCCGGGGCGCCGACGGTGCTGATCGGGATGATGCCGGCGCTGAACGATTCGAGCCAGTGCATGTGCATGTGGGGCGGATCGGTCTCAATCTCGAGCCCGGGGTCGAGCAAGACCGAGATCCCGTAAACCGATGCGGCAGGCGAGGGTGCCGCGGGATCTGCGCGGCGGAGCGGCACCGCCTCGCCCAGTGCGCGTTCATGCCCCGAAACGGCCGGTGCAGATCGTTTCGAGTTCCTGCAGGAGTTGGCCGAAATAATCCTGATTCAGATTCGAGCTCGGCCCGAGCAGCGTTTTCAACGCTTCTTTCAGCGGGTTCGGCTTGGCGGAGAGTTCTTCCTCTTTGGCCGCGACGGCCTGGTTGAACGGCGAGTCCGAACCCAGTTCCGCCAGCGCGTTCTCGACCGCGTTGCGTGAGCCCTGCCCGAAGTCGGAATCGAACTTCCCGTCATAGTGCCCGAGCTGCCAGAGGTGATACTGGACGCGCTGCGCGTCCGTGAACGACTCGGCCGCGCCCCGATCGCTCAGCCCGGGGCAGACGCAGCACGACGGGGACCTGCTCGACCGGACCGCCCAGCACGACTGTGCGAACTTGGTCTGGTCCGCCACGCTCGCGCCGTCCGGGCCGCGGCACGAAGCGGTGCACCCGGACGGGTAGCTCGACGATGTGTTGACATACTCGCTCTGGCACGGCGGGAGCATGTGCGAGAAGTTGCCGGGCATCTCTTCCCGGTAGCGCACCCACCCGCCAGGGCCGAGTTGGTCTGCCATCCAACGCTTGATGAGCGTGCCGGGGTCGCGGGTGTACTCGCCGTACTGCCACTTGATGTACTGCGGGTGGCCGTCGGTCCGCGGCGTGTGGATGCCCGGGTTGTGCGGGTAGCCGGCCTTCGAGAGCTTGTTGGCCCCGTCCGGCAGTTCCTGGAGGTTGGCGCTGGAGCTGCTGGGGGTCCAGCCCGAGGTGACATAGGTCCGCGCATCGAAGTGGACGTGGGTGGGGTACGACGCCGGGATTTTGTACCGCCCCATTCGGCCGATGACGGTTCCCGCCTTCGCCCACGCGTTGGCCCCGAGGAATCGGTCGGCGCTCTCGATGTGGACATACCCGGTGATCGCCTCGTCGGCGTGCCTGAGCTGCGGGACACCCGTCTCGCGGCGCCCGCCCGCCACGGCGAAGACCGGCGTGCGGGGCCGGGCGGCGCTGTCGCGCGAGTTGCCCCCAAGGTCGTTGCCGATGTGCAGCCGGTAATACGTCCGCCCGCTCTCGGTGTTTCGGCGGAAGATGCCCATGATCCCGTAGTTGGTGCCGCTGCCCGAGAGCGTGGTGTTGATCGCCGACATCGGGCGATCGATCGGTGGACCGACGAAGTTGTGCTCGTTGTTTTTCAGCCCCTTGCGGCGGAACGATTTGGCGTCGTGCCACACTGGCGACGCCCACGTCATCGCGTAGACCGTCCGCTCGACGCTCGTCCCGCCCTCGGGGTCGACCGGGATGCTGAACTCGACGAAGTTTCTGAAGCGGACCATGTGCTCGGGCGAGTTGCTGATCGGATGGACCGGGGGCGGCCCGCAGTGCAGATACCAGTTCGAGAACTCGTGGTCGCTCTCGTGATCGGGGTGGTCCGGGTCGGTGGTGGAGGTGGGCCATGACGCCGACGCACGGTCATACACGACCCGCCCGCCGGTCATGCTCGGGCGGATCTCACCGGGGGGGATGCCGGGCGCCATCGCCGAGACGCTGTCCATGTCCTCGCTGGTGAGAAACTTGATGTCGTGGAACTCGAGCCGGACCTTCACGCTCCCGGATTCGACGAAATCGGGCAGCGCGAGGCGGATGACGCCCGAGCCGTCGGTCGGCACGTGGTCCCGCCCACCCAGGTCCTCTTCGATGATCCCGTCGAGCTCGGCCACGACCTCGTTGATGTCGAGCTCGACGGGGCTGTAGTCGAGCTTCGACTTGTAATACTTCGGGATGATGTCCTTGAGCGCGCCGTAGCTGCTCGGCCAGCCGTCGCCGGTATACCACCCGAGCCGCTTGAGCGACGAGCCGACGTAGGCGTAAAACTTGCCCTTCTGCCAGGCCTGCGCGCCGTTGTCATCGCTGTACGACTCGACATGCCGGGCCGATCGGGGGTGGCGGTGCTTGTCCGGGCAACGATACTCCGTGCTGTCGCCGTCGGCCGAGATCGTGCACGACCGGATGTACGCGCCGCGCAGCAGCGGCTGCTCGGTCCGCACATCGACCACCCGCAGCACGAGCTCGTTGCCCAGCACCAGGCAGGCGCTGTCGCCGTCCTCATTCGACGCCCTCACCGCGACAGCCGAGTCGATCGGGCCGACCGGGGCGGGCGGGACACGGTCCAGCACCGTCTCAGCCATGCTCGAGTTCCTTCCTGAGTGCCGCCCGGGTCGGGCCGTCGGCCTCGCCGGACGCGTGCAGCCCGTACTCCGCGGCGTTGGCGGATTGGAACCGCCTCGTCGCCCGCCGGGTCTTGGGTCCGACGATACCGTCGATCGGGCCGGGCTTGAACTGCAGACTGTCGAGCATGGACTGCAGGCAGCGGACGGTCATCTCACGCTCCGGGTCGTCCCGGCTCTCCGCCTCGCTGCCTCGGGAAAACTCCGCGTCCTCTTCGTCGATGTCGGCGAGCTCGTCGTCCGGCTCGGTGTCGGGCGCCTCGCTCTGCTCTCCGTCGTCGTCACCGCGCACGGCTGGTTCGCCCGACTCGCTCGCGTCTTCCCGCTCGTTGGGTTTCCCGTCGAGCTCGACCGCCTCGTGAAACGTCCGCAGCTCCTTGATCGTGTCGCTGTCGGGCTCACCGGTCACCGAGAGATCGTGATCAGCCTGGAAGCGTTGCAGCGCTGCGCGGTCGTCCTTGTCCAGAGGCCCTGTCCCGGTGCCGGGCACGTAGCCGAGGTTCTTCAGCCGCTGCCGGATGCCGCTCGGGCTGTTCGCCGGGTCAAGATCGCGCAGCCGGATCGGGATGCGACGGCCGTCGAGAACGAGCACCCCGTGCTTTGTCCGCGGGGGCACCGGGGCCTCGATCCGGCCGTCGGATGTGGTGGTCCCTTCGGCGGTGACCGCCCCGTCCATCTCCGCTTTCCATTCGACACCATCGATCGCGGTCTGGTCCGGCCGGCGGAGAGTCACCGCGATGCGGAACGGGATATCAGGCAGCTTGAAGCTGTGCTTGGCCTCCGTGCCGCGGTCCTCCTTCTTGATTTCCTGCTCGGGGACGTGGAGCTCATCGCCGGGCAGGAGCACACCGCCATCCCCCCGCATCCCACGGAGGTCGGCGTTCTCGCTCATGTCCCAGACGGTCGCGCGTGCGAAGCCGTGCTCGAACGCGAGACTGTTGACCGACTCTCCCTGCTTCACCACAACCTTCGGCATGCTTCATCGCTCCGTGCGCCGTCCGCGGCTCGTCAGGCCGATTCCCAGGCGTTCTGGTCGTATTCCGGGAACGTCACCTTGCTCTGCCCGGGGTCGATCCCCTCGACACGGGCGAACCCGTTGCCGTCGAGTGTCCCGCGTTTGATCCGTCCGTCGGGCAGTTCGATCTCGTACCGCTCGCCCGGGACCGGGTCACCGTTGTCGTCGAGCAGTTCGATCTCGATCCAGGTGAGTTCCTTCTCTTCGTATTCCTCGGGCGTCGGCGGCTTGAACGGCGGCGCCTGCACCGACCCGTACTTGCCCGACTTGGTCTCTTTCTGCTTCGCCTTCACCTCGGCGACCTCGCCCGGGTCCGCCTCGTCGGCGTCTTCCGGGGCCGTCGCGTCGGTGGGGGCCACCAATGAGCCCGGGCTCGCCGAGTCGGCCGAAGTCCCCGGGCCGCTGGCGATCTTGACCTGACCGCCGTCGATCGTGACCGACGACGACCCCTTGACCGTCGCGCCGCTCGAATCCAGCACAAACTCGCCGCCGGACGTCTTGATCGAGATCTTCGAACTCGCGTCGAGCACGATGTTCGTCGCCTTCAGGTGCAGATCGCCCGAGACGTCGATGGTGTGGTTCCCGCCCGTCTCGAGCACCGAATCGCCCGTCACCCCGAGCGAGTAACTGTCGCCGATCTCGTGCGCCTGCTTGCCCGTGACCTTCACGTGCCGGTCGGCACCGAACGTCTCGAAGTCGTCCGCGTCCACCGTCACATGCCGCTCGTTCTTCACGTGGTCGTACTTGTCTACTTCGACCACGAGATGCCGGTTGTTCATCACCGTCTCGAACCGGTCGTTGAGCACGCGGATGTCCATGTTCTTCTGCGCGTGCAGGAAGACCTGCTCCTCGTCTTTCTTGTCCTCAAACCGCAGCTCGTTGAAACCGCCGCCACCCTTGCTCGAGTTGGTCTTCCACGCGGTGACCGTGCCGAACTGCTTCGGGTCGTAGGGGGGGGCGTTGTCGCCGTTGTAGACCCGCCCCGTGATCAGCGGCCGGTCCGGGTCGCCCTCCAGGAACGACACGATCACCTCGTGCCCGACCCTGGGGATCTGCATCGACCCCCATTTCTTGCCCGCAAACTCCTGGCTCACTCGCACCCAGCACGAGTCCGTCTCCTTCGCCTCGGCTTCACGGTCCCAGTGGAACATCACCTTCACCCGGCCGTGCTCGTCGGAGTGGATCTCCTCGCCGCTCGGACCGACAACCAGCGCCGTCTGAGGACCGCGGATCATCGGGCTCGGCGTGATCCGGGCGGGGCGGAACTGCTGCGTCGCGATGATCGCGGTGAACGACGTGCTCATCGTCTCGTCGCGCGTCTCCCCGCCCACGCCGGTCGAGCCGTACGGGTCGGCCTCCGCGTTGATCCGCACCGACGACACCAGGTACTGGTCGTTCAGCGACTCGATCGGGTGATCGAGCAGCGTGAACGTCCGCCCGGTCGCGATGCCCCGGGTGTCGCCGTGACCCGTTGCGACCGCGTGCCTGCTCTGCATCTCGTCGAGGCGGACGCTGCTGTACCGCTCCCCCTCGGCCGCCTCGACGTACTCGCCCGGATAGTCGAAGATCTCGAACTCCGCCAGGTCGTGCTCCCGTGCCGCCGCCGACTTCGCCTGCAGCTCCTTGGTGGGGGCCTTGAAGTCGAAGTCCGTCTGGGCATACACGCCCGGCTGCACCGACTTCGACACCCCGAACCCGTGGATCAGCTCCGAATCCGCCAGCACACGGTCGTACGGCCGGAACGCGATTTCCTCGTAATCCGGGAACGGCTCGTGCGACGCCGCGTCGTCGATCAGCACCATCGTGTGCGAGCCGTTGTCGTGCTTGAAGTAGAAGTAGATGCCCTCCTGCTCCATCAGCCGGCTCACGAACGCGAACGCCGTCTCGCGGTACTGCACGCAGTACTCCCACGTGCGGTACTCCCCGCTGAGCGACTCCTCGAAATCGGTAAACCCGATGTCGCGGAACACCTGCTTGATGATGTCCGGGGCCGACATCTCCTGGAAGATCCGGCAGTCGCTCGTCCGCGTCAAAAACCACAGCCACGGCACCACCCTGAGCGAATACGCGGCGAGCCCCTCCTCCGTGGCCCGCTGCGAAAACTCGGCGACAAGACCGTTGAAGTACCGCGTCTTCCCCTCGTGATTCGGCAGCTCCACGCGCACCGTCACGTTCTGCCCGAGCAGGTCCTCCGCCTTCACGTCGGCCTTCTCGCTCAGCAGTTCCAGATCCATCGTGAACGGCCGGCCCAGTTCCTCGGCGTAATCCATCTGCTTAAACAGCAGGACATCCTCGCCCAGCGGGGTCGCCACCGAGAACTGCCGATTGCCCTGCGTCCGTGTCGGCACGAAGACCCGTCCTTCCCCGCAAAGCCCGGGCTCACACCGCTCCGACAGAGCGACCACCCATGACCCGACGGCTCAATCAAGAGAACCAACCACCCCGGCACACGGGGCGTCAACCGGCAAGATACCCGGTCCGACCGGCCGAGCGCCGGCCCTTGCACACATTCCAAGCGACGGCCGAGTGCAGACTTCACGCGGAATCGCCCGACAGATCGTTCTGGGACAGATCACGCGAGCCAATGACCGTCATCCCGGTCACCGCCATCGGCTCACAGTCCCCGAGCCGGCCCACCCGAGTGCCGGCCCGAAAGCCTGATCGCACGAACAGTCGCCAGAACCACCCAAAAGGTCCGAGAATATATGTTCCGTAAAATACAGACCCGGAGATGGGCCACTGGCCCCGGATTCAGGGCCACGCAGCGGCCCGGTCTCGGAAAGCCGTCACGCGGCCCCTGCCGGTAATCTCCAGCCATGATCACCACTCTCCTCGTCATCTCCGGCGTCACCACAGCCGCCCTGCTCCTCGCGGCCGGCCTGCTCCACCTGCTCAGCAAGGTCGGCCTCGGGGCCCTGGCCAACTGGTTCACCAAGGCCCCGGGCCTCGACGCATGGATCGCCTACTTCACCATCGCCCCGCTCATCGCCGGCCCCGTCGCGCTCATCAACTCCACCGACGCCAACCCCTGGCTCGCCGCCCTGCTCGGCCTCGCCGCCGCGATCGTCGGGCAGGTCGTCGCCGTCCTCATCTGGTGCCGCCTCCACGAGTTCGCCAACCGCAAGGCCATCCACGGCCCGCGCCTCGTCAGCCAGATCAACACCGCCGTCGGCCCCGCCCGCAACCACCTCGCCGTCTGGTGGACCGCCTGGGCCGTCCCGCTGTTCGCCGGCGCCCGACTCGCCCAATACCTCGTCTACCCCCCGCTCACCTGGCTCGTCCGCCTGCCCAAGTACAACACCGCCGAATGGATCAACGTCAGCCGCCACAAGTTCGAAGGCCTCGTCGGCCACGACCTCATCTGGTGCCTCTATTGCGACTGGATGACCGGCGTCTGGAGCCTCGGCACCGAGATGCTCCGCAACGTCGAATCGTTCTGGTGCCCCATCCGCTTCCGCTCAGACAAGAAGTGCGAGAACTGCACCCTCGACTTCCCCGACATCGACGGCGGCTGGGCCAAAGAAGACGGCACCATGGCCGACGTCGTCAAGGCCCACGCGGATCACTACCCGGGGCCGAACGGAGAGAACGCGTGGTTCGGGCATCCAACGCGATTAACGATCGAAGGCCGCGCAACAACCACCGACTAACTGGCACGCGATCACCCGAAAACCTTCGCTGCCCTATGCAGCAGTGATGCCAATGTTGGGCGGGCTTCTGAGCGTCGGACGCTGTCTTCCCCGATGAGGTCGATACGCATGGGACGCATAAGAACTCAGGTGAGTCAGAATCACTGATCTTCTATACGTTTGCGGTCCACACCATCAACTGCCCGACACTCGCCTGCACCACCGAAAATCCGACCTGCCCACCCACGATCGTGATCAGCGTCCCCCGGCTCAACTCGCGACGCCGCATCCAGAACCCCGGCACGATAGCCACCGCGGCCCAGACCACCAGTGGGATCGTAACGAGGACCGGGATCGGCAGCCCCACCAGCGTAAGGAACGCCAACGGCATCATCGTCACCCCGCCGAAAAACAAGACCGCCCCGTCGGCCCCGCTGAACTGCGACCAGTTCAGCATGATCCCCGCAAGCGGCCAAGGCAACATCATCACCAACGCCACGAGCCAGAGCACGAGGAGGCGGACTCGGATGGGCTGCGTCATCGACCGTCGCCGTGCGTTGTCACCCACCGAGCAATCCTGTCAACACCCGCTCCATGACTTGGCCCATCTCCACAACCTCCCCAAACCCCTCATCTCGTCTCCTCTTCACCTCCGCCCCGCCCTTCTCCGGCATCATCGGCCTGCCGTTTGTCACCCGCACCCCGCCACAAACGCCTGCACAAACCCCTGCACATCCGCCAGATCGAACACCTCGTCACCGTTGAAATCGACGGTCGGGTTCGCGACCACGCCGGACCCGGTGAACTCCGCGACCCACGCCATGATGTCCGCCAGATCGAGCACGCCCATCGGGGCAGCAAGATCCGCCCGCGAGCACGGCTCGCCGACGTACGTGAACGTGCCTTCGTACGACCCGCTCTCCGTGCGGGGGTCGCCCGCGATATCCACAGTGGAGACGTGCGCCGCGAACTGGAGCAACCACTCCCCCGCTTCCAGCCGGATCGTGTGCCCGATCGGCCCGGCCGCGTTGCCGACCTCTTCGTTCGAGACGATGAAGTACGTCACGTACCCCAACCCGCGCGGCTCGGCGACCCGGGCGCGCACGCGGGACAACTCTCCGGGCGCGTTCTCGTCGTGGGGCTCGAATAGCAGCGTCGCATCGAGCCTCACGATCGCGGGCGCGTCCAGCGAGACGCGCACCGTGCCGAACGACGCCGCCTCGCCGAGCGACCCGTCCGGGTTCGGGTTCGGCCCGTCAAACGCGACGGAGGCCCCGCCCGAAGCCGAGAACACCGACGGCGAGAGAGACGAGTCCTGATTCGTGGAGCACTGCAGCGTGCCGCCGAGATACGCCATCTCGTGCGTCTCATCAAAGGCCGCGAACGATGCAGAGGGGTACACCGGGTCGAACGTCTCGCCCGGCAGCGTGCCGTCAAGGTTGGTGAAGAACCCGCCCGTGTACAGATAGCGGTGATCCTGCACGGGCGAAAACTGGGCCGAGGCACCCGCGGTCGAGAACACAAGCAGCGCGGCCCCAGCGATCGTGGTCGGGTTCATGCGGTCGTCCTTCAGTTGGCTCAGGCTTCAATCGTCCCCCGGGCTCAGTCTACCGGGTCCGAGTTGGGCCGCAAACAAAAGATCACCGGCACCGCACAACCGCATCATCACCCACCCAGCACACCCAGCACACCCAGCACCCGCTCCGCGACGTCGCCCGTTGCCACAACGTCCCCGAACCCCTCTTCACGCCGCCCCTTCACCTCGGCCCCGCCCTTCTCCAGCGTCTTGGGGCCGATCGTCACCCGCACCGGGATCCCGATCAGGTCCGCGTCCTTGAACTTCACGCCCGGCCGTTCCTTCCGGTCGTCGATCAGCACGTCCACGCCGCGATCCGCGAGCGCCCCCACGATCTCATCGCACGCCGCCATGCTCGCCTCATCCTCGGGCTTCACCAGCGTCACGATGACGTGATACGGCGCGACCGGCACCGGCCAGATGATCCCGTTGTCGTCGCAACTCATCTCCACGCAGGCCGCCATCGTCCGGCTCACGCCGATGCCGTAGCACCCCATGATGACCGACTGCTTCTTCTGCTCCTTGTCGAGCACGCTGAAGTCGAACGCCTCGCTGTACTTGGTCCCCAGCTTGAAGATGTGCCCGACCTCGATCCCCCGCTTCGCCTCGAGCCGCGCCCCGGCCGCCCGCGGGCTCGGGTCCCCCGCCACCGCGTTGCGGATGTCGGCGACCTTCGCCCGGTCCGACTCACCCGCGGCGAGCTTGTCCGAGAAACCCGGGCTCATGTTCCGCCGCCAGCAGAACCCCGTGTCGTGCTGGTCGGCGTGGTCCGAACCCGTCGCCCACGTGGTCTTGCCCTCGCCGGGGTCGATCGCGTCCGGGTCGATCACCAGCGTGGTCTTCTCGATCACTTCCGCCGCCCGCGGGCTCACATACCCGATCGCGAACCCGGCCTGCTTCGCCGCCTTCTCGTCCCCCATCTCCACCGCAAACCCAACCGCGTCGCGGACCTTGCCCTCGTTCACGTCGTGGTCGCCACGGACGACGGCCAGCACCCACGCCACGTCCTCGCGTTCCTCGGCCGGCTGCATCACGATCGTCTTCAGCATGCCCGCCGGCGTCGTTCCCAGGTGCTCCGCGACGCCCTCAATCCCCGGCATCCCGGGCGTTTCGCGTGTCACCAGCTCCGCGTCGGGCTCGCCATCGAACGACCACGCACGCTCGCCGATCTCGCACTTCTCCACGTTCGCGGCGTACCCCGTCTCCGGGCAGACCATGATCGTGTCCTCGCCCGTCTCGCAGTTCACCATGAACTCATGACTCGCCGACCCGCCGATCGGCCCCGCCTCGGCCTCGACAATGCTGAAGTCGAGCCCGCAACGCGTGAAGATGTTCTCGTACGCCCTGTACATCGCGTCGTACGTCGCGCCCAGCCCAGCCTCGCCGTCCATGGTCAGGTGGAACGAGTACGCATCCTTCATGATGAACTCGCGCCCGCGCAGCAGCCCCGCCCTCGGGCGGAACTCATCCCGGAACTTCGTCTGGATCTGGTACACGTTCAGCGGCAGTTGCTTGTACGACGTCACCGAGCCCCTGAGCAGCTCGGTGATGATCTCCTCGTGCGTCGGCCCCAGCGCCGCGTCCCGGCCGTGGCGGTCCGTGAAACGCATCAGCAGGTCGCCGTAGTCCACGTCCCGCTTCGTCCCGGCGTACAGCTCGATCGGCACGATGTGCGGCACCAGCAGCTCGCTCGCCCCGGCCGCGTCCATCTCCTCGCGCACGATCGCCTCGATCTTGTCGAGCACCCGCTTGGCAAGCGGCAGATAGTCATAGATCCCCGCCCCGACCTTGCGGATGTACCCCGCCCGCGTCAGATAGATATGGCTCGGCAGCTCCGCGTCCGCCGGCGCGTCCCGAGTGGTCGGGATCAGCGTCCGCGACCAGCGCTGCACCGCGCCCCGGCGCACCGTGCGGAACGGGCTGTGGTCTGTGGATGTGCTCTCGACGCCGGTGTGCTGCTTGCTCATAAGAGCCGAGTCTAGGTGAGCCCGGCTCGTTCGTACCGACCCACGCCGAAGATGACCGACGCGAATCTGCCGGGTCTACGCCATCGCGGGGATCACCCGGCCCCACCGCGATCGTTCCGTCCCGGCCGCCCCGATCCCGCCCGCGTTCCACCACCAGCATGTCTCGACAGGCGCACTCAGATCCATCGCCAACTCGGCCAGCTGCGCGTCGGTCAGATCGACCAACGGTGTCTCGATCACCACCTCCGGCAGACCCGCGTCCTCGGCCTCCAGCGAGACCAGCCGGCCCGCCAGCAGCGCCCGATCAAGCGACCGCGCGATCGTCTCCACGGGAGCGGGCGCGTCCGACCCGTCCCCGCCGCCCTGCACGGCCCAGATCACCCGCCGGCACCCGTTCGCAATCGCCAGCCCCCCCGCCGCGATCAGCATCGCGGACTCGGCCAGCCCGCCGCCCGTCTCCCCACCACTCTTGCCGCCGGTCGCCGGGCCGAACCCCACATACACCGCCCCGTACGCCCCGGCCTGGGCCCGCACCGCCCGGTCGGCCGCCGCGTCGTCGTGGCCCCCGGCGGGGAGCCACACGGCCGGAGGCTGCGCGTGCCCGATATTTTCCCGCCGGACCGTCTCCTCCGAAGCGATCGCCAGAGCCGTGAGCCCCGCGATCGACCCGTCCGCGATCACAAGGGCACGCCCCGCCGACCGAGAGGCCGATTGACCGGCCGACCCACTACCAGAGTTCGCACCACGACCATCGAGCATGTCTGCCATCTCCCGAATATCGGCCCCCGGCCCGCGACAGCCTCAATATCCCCTTTCTCGGCGCGCCGATCAGTACCATCGATCGCATGACCGATGCCCTCGATCAAGCCCTCAGCCGTGCCCGCGCCGCCCTCGCCGGGGCACACCGCGCCGTCGTCCTCACCGGCTCAGGCGTCTCCGCCGAGAGCAAGATCCCGACATTCCGGGACGCACATGAATCAGAATCCGGCGGGGCCGACGCCGGCGACGACACGATGCGGGCGCTCTGGGCCGAGTTCGACCCCCAGACCCTCGCCACCCCGGAGGCCTACGCCTCCGACCCCGAGATGGTCACCCGCTGGTACGACTGGCGTCGCCTCAAGTGCCTGCAAGCCGAGCCCAACCCGGGCCACACCGCCCTGGCTGATATGCAACGCTGGGCCGACTCAGCCGGCCGCTCGTTCACCCTCATCACGCAGAACGTCGACGGCCTCCACCAGCGAGCCGGCTCTTCAGGTGTCGTCGAACTCCACGGCTCCATCACCGCCTGGCGGGGCGTCAACTCCGGCAGGCCCTACCCCGAGGCCGGCCCGCTGCCCGACGGCCCGTTTACCGACTACCCGCCACGCTTCGCAGACGGCGAGCCAGCCCGCCCCTGCGTCGTCTGGTTCGGCGAGATGCTCCCAGAGCACGCCCTCACCGCGGCAGAGGCCGCCCTCGCGTCCTGCGATCTTTTTCTCTCAGTCGGCACCAGCAGCCAGGTCTACCCCGCCGCCGGCATGATCCACACCGCGCGATCCGCCGGCGCCACGACCATCGAGATCAACCCCGACGCCACGCCCATCTCCGGCATGATCGACATCACGCTGCGGGGCAGGTCGGGCGAGATTCTCCCCAGGCTGCTCTGACCCGGCGCGACGCGAAGATCGTCAGGCACACGCCGGCTCCCGCTCACCCGATGAGTTGCGTCTTCTTCATCGCCCCGATCAGTTCCTCGAGGTGCGCCCGGATCCCGGCGTGCCCGCGGTCAAGCCCGACGCCGGGCAACGCCCGCGCCTTGGAAGCATCGAACACGTTCTTCGGCTCCGCCGGGCTGCTCAGGTCGATCTCGGGCCGGATCGCCATGATCTCGGCCGCCATCTGCGCCCAGTCACCCCACCGCGCGTAGCAGTCCACCAGGTTGTACGCCTGCCCCGCCGCGGCCGGATTGCCCACCAGCGCCGCGACCGCCGCCGTCACATCATCGACGTGGACGAACTTGCCCCCGCCCTTCTTGATGTACGACCGGTCCTCGTCGATCGCCCGCACGATGGCGTACCCGTGCGTCCGGTCCAGTTTCGGGTCCATGCCGTACACAGCGCAAGGCCGGACCGCGCTCGTGTTCCTGTCCCGCTCGAAGTGCTCGCACCACAGGTGCGCCTCCACCGCGGCTTTGTACGCCCCGTACGGCGTGGACGGCCGCAGCGGGTGGTCCTCGTCGGGCCTGCCCCCCCACCGCTCGAGCATGTCGTGGTGCACCGCGATCGAGCTGATAAACACGAACTGCCGCGGGGCCGAGAGTTCCAGCAGGCGGATCGACCCGGCAAGGTTGTTCAGCAGATGCCTGCGGAACCCGCCGCGCTGCGAAAACCCGCCCTTGATCGACGACCAGTCCACACTGTTGTGCACCACGCAGTCCGTCCCGGCCAGAAAATCATGGAACACCGTCTCGTCGGCGTGATCCCCGAACGTCAGCCGCTCGCAGTACGGCTGCACGCTTCGCCAGTCGCCCGTCTCCCGGACGAGACCGACCACCGAGTGCCCCGCGTCGACCAGACGCCGGGCGATGTTCGACCCGATGAACCCCGTAACCCCGGTCAGTGCAACACGCATACCCGGAGCCTATCCCCGCCCGGCCCGACACGCAGCCACTAGCATCCCACCATGAAACACCGACCCCGGGTCATCATCATCGGAGCAGGATTCGGCGGCCTCGCCGCCGCCCGAGCCCTCCGCGGGGCCGACGCCGACGTCACCGTCATCGACCGCAAAAACCACCACACCTTCCAGCCGCTGCTCTACCAGGTCGCCTCCGCCGCCCTCAGCCCCGCCGACATCGCGGCCCCGATCCGCCGCATCCTCCGCTCCCACGCCAACTGCCGCGTCGTCCTGGGCGAGGTCATCGCGATCGACACCGACGCGAACACGGTCTCGACCGCCGACGCGACATTTGAATACGACCACCTCATCCTCGCCACCGGCGCCACGCACTCATACTTCGGCAACGACGGATGGGCCGCCCACGCCCCGGGTCTCAAGTCCGTCGAGGACGCCCTCGAGATCCGCCGCCGCGTCCTCCGCGCCTTCGAGCACGCCGAGAACTGCACCGACGAGGACGAACGCAGAGCCGCCATGACCTTCGCCGTCATCGGCGCGGGCCCCACCGGCGTCGAGATGTCCGGTGCCCTCGCGGAGGTCGCCCTCAACGTCATCCGCGCCGACTACCGAAACATCGATACCGCGAGCGCACGCGTCTTGCTGATCGAGGCCGCCGACCGCGTGCTCCCGTCGATGGACGCCGAGTGCTCCCGCCACGCCCTGCCCCAGCTCCGCAGCCTCGGCGTCGAGACCTGGCTCGGCCGGATGGTCACCGGCGTCGACAGCCTCGGCCTCACGCTCGGCGAGGGCGACCAGCAGGAACGCCTCGCCTGCCGCACCGTCATCTGGGCCGCCGGCGTCCGCGGATCTTCCCTGGGCGGCAAACTCGGCGCCGAGACCGACCAGCGGGGCCGCGTCCCCGTCGAACGCGACCTCACCCTGCCGGGCCACCCAAACATGTTCGTGATCGGCGATCTCGCCAACGCCTCCAACCCCGACGGCTCCGAGATCCCGGGCGTGGCCCCCGCCGCGATCCAGATGGGCACGCACGCCGGCCGCACCATCGCCCGCGCGATCGCGGGCGAGACAGACGCCGCCAGACCGTTCGTCTACACAGACCGGGGCCTCCTCGCGACCATCGGACGCCACCGCGCCACCGGCACCATCTTCGGCCGCCACGTCCACGGATTCATTGCCTGGGTACTCTGGGCATGGGTCCACCTGTTCTTCCTGATCGGCTTCCGCAACCGCATCATCACGCTCTTGCAGTGGACCTGGAACTACGCGACCTTCAGCCGCGGCGCCCGTCTGATCACCGAATCGCCGGTGGACCCAGACCGCGCAGAAGCCCCGGCCTCTTGATCGAGCCTCCCGCCGCGCACAGAAACGGCGAGCCTGAGCCCGCCGTGATCAAATCCTGATGTGCCACCACCCGAGCAGGCCGCCCCAGCCGAGCCCATCCAGGTTGGTCCGCTCGCGCCCTACGGGCACCCGCCCAGGAAGCCGGCGATGAACGCCGACAGGTCGGACAGATCGAACACACCCGCCGGTGCCGCGAGATCCGCGGCCGGCTCCATCGAGACGAACGCATCGACAAACCCCGTGATGTCGGCGAGGTCCAGCACGCCGAACGGCAACGCGAGATCCACGGCGCACGCGGACCCGGTCCCGTAGGCGAACGATTCCTCGACGCCCGCCGTCTGCCGGTCGCACATCATCGGCGCGGCCCCGCCCATCGACGACACAAACAGGCCGTTGCTGCCGCGCAGCCCGACCGCCCCGTTGCCCAGGTCGACCCACTCGAACGTCTCCCACGCCTGCACCGCCTGGCGGTCGCACTTCATCGGCACCAGGCCGTTCTCCGACGAGACGTACAGCCCGTTCGAGCCGCGAAGCGCGACCCGCCCGCCCCCGGCGTCCTCCACCGTGAACATCTCCCGCTCGCCGATCACCAGCCGGCTGCACGTCATCGCCGAGAACCCGCCCTCCGACGACACGTGCCGCCCGTTGCTGCCCCGCAGCCAGACCGTCTCGCCGATCGGCGGCGCACAGCCCCCGCCGCCCGCGAAGCACCCCGTCAGCCCGGCCGGCGGCAGCGTCCCGGTGACCGCGGCGAGCGTGGCCGGGTTGTGGATGATGTACTCGAACCGGATGCTCTCGAGCACCGTGCCCATCGCGAACGCGCCGTCTGTCGGGTAGTTGCCCCCGATGCGGGCCAGCGCCGCGTTCTCCTGCCAGTCGTGCCGCTTGTACGTCCAGTGGCACCAGCCCACGCCCGCCGCCTCGAGCGACGCGATGTTCTGCTCCAGCCACGCGGGCGAGTTCTCCCCCGTCTCCCCCACCCACACCGGCACCTGGTGGGCCGCGCTGAACGCCAGCATGTTGCCGATCCGGTTGATCACGTTCGGGTTCCCGCTCGGCGTCCAGTCGTCGCTCAGGTCCAGCCAGTACCGGTGCGCGCTGTACACCAGCCCCCAGTTGGGACTGAACGTGTCCGGCTCCATGAAGTCGTACACGTTCCCCCACCCGTTGCCGTGCACGCCGATCATGTGGTTGTCGCCGTTGCCCCGCACCGTCGAGATCAGCCGCTGGGTCAGCGCGTGGATCGCCACCCCGCCCCCGGGCACGTTGTTCGGCTCGTTGATGAACTCGTACATCGCGATCCGCGGCTCGTCTATGTACCGGTCCGAGATCGCCAGCCACATCCGGTCCAGCACATCCTGGAACACCGGGTAGTCCCACAGGTTGTTGTTGTGGAACCCGTCGCAGATGTTCAGGTCGGTCCCCTGCGCGCCCGGGGCCGCGTGCATGTCCAGGATCACATACATCCCGTGGGCGGCGCACCATTCGACCAGCCGGTCGATCATGCGGAACCCCTCGAGGTCGCTCCCCGCCGCGAGCGTCCCCGCGTTGAGCCACGCCCGCAGCGCGTTCTTATAGATGTCGTGCCCCGCGAAGAGATCGGTGATGACATTGTTCCGGAACCCGCGCTGCTCGTCGGTGAGGAAGAGCTCGTAGTGCATCGGCAGCCGGACGCTGTTGAACCCGAGCGAGGCGATGTACGCGATATCCGCCTCGGTGATGAAGTTATCCCGCCACTGCTGATAGAACGCCTCGACCTGCTCGATCGTCTGCCCCTCGTCGAGATACTGCTGTTTCATCTGCCACTGCGTGCCCGGGCAGCCCGCGCAGCCTCCGGGGTTGAGCATGTACCCCTCCTGCAGCAGCCACCCGCCGAGCCCGACCGCGCGCAGCCGGACCGGCTGCCCGGTCGACGCGTTGACGATCTCCGTCCCGCTCGTCTCCAGCCAGCAGTCGTTGCACTGGGCCGACGCCCCCCGCGGCCCGCCGAGGGCGAACGCGAGCACAAGCAAGAGAATCGTGTGCGTGATGGGCTTCATGGTTCTCCCAGGCCGGTGACTCGATCGCTGGGCCGTCGCGGACCTTGCTTCACATACCGGGCCGTCGCGGCTCCGTGTGATGGTACCGCGCCCACGCGTCATCTCAACGAAAAACGGCGAGCCATCCGGCACGCCGTGCAAACACATCAACGGGTTGTCCGCCGCGGTGCGGCGATGGAATGCAGTCATCAGGCCGCGATGCGGATATCGCCGTCGGTGACGTCCGAGACGCTCACGCCGCTGCTCCCCGTGCCGAAGTTGACCAGGAACTGGGCCGCCGGCCCGCGCGTCTTGCCCCGGACGGCCGTGATCTGGTAGACGATCCCGGTCGAGCCGGCCGGGATGCCGCCGTCCTCGAACGACCGCTCGCCCGCGATCTCGAGGAACTGGAACGATTCCGAGCCGATGCGTCGCTGGATCTCGTACACGGTGCCCGACGCCCCGCTGGGGTTGTCGCACTTCCACGTCAGCGAGACCGCCCCGGTCTGGCTGAGCCCGATGCCCAGCTCGTACGGCTGCCCGGGAGGTCCGACGGGCGCGGGCGTGGAGGGCGCGGGGATCTGCGCGAGCGCATAAACGTTGGCATCGCCCGAGGTCTCGGCGAAGGCCCGGATGTTGCTGAGCAGGGCCGAGCCGATGGTGGCCATGTTGTCGGTGTTGGTGTGGAAGTTGAGCGTGGAGGCCTTGGAGGCCTCGCGTGCGGTCTCTGCGTCGAGCCACGAGCCGCGCGCGGTCATGACGAGCGTCTGGAGCGCGAGCACCTGGGCCGAGGTGAGCCCGATGGCTTCCGCGTTGGCGGCCCACGCGGAGAGGTGAGACTCATAGAACTCGATCTTGCCGAGACGGCTGCTTGGGACGACGGCCATGGTGTTGTCTCCTGACGTAAGTGTTCAGGACATGCGGCATCACGCACGCCCCGGATTGGGACTGCTGCCGCGCACACAGGCATGACGGTGGCCGGGACGTACTGGGTCTCGCCCGGGTCGCGGGTACAGATCGGACGGGCGACTATTTGCCTTTGGTGAAAATCAGCAAATTATGTAGTGGAGCGCAAGCTCGGCAGCGGCAACAATCGTTTCAGGCTATGAACCGTCCGGACTCAGGGTCATATTGAACATGTTCAATGGTCCCATCCTTGATTCTTTCGATCGCTTCATCGATCGCGGCCGGCGAGACAAGGAACCATTCGCGGGGCTCAACATGTGATCCGAAGCGGTCTTTCAGCTGCATGTCGAGCCGCGCGGCGGCGAACACCCGGTGCAGGAGCGCCTCAAGCGCCTTCCGATTGATGTTTGCCAGTTTGTACTCGGCAACGATTTCCACATCCGCCAGAAGATAAGTCGGATCCTTCCTGGCGTTGCCGATGCGCGCCTTCACGCTGCCTCCGGTCACCCCGATCTTGTGGAGCACCTCGCGGTGTTCTTCGACAAACGGGTGTTCGGACCGGCTGCGAAGCACGTAGATCGAGCCGGACTGCTGGTCGCCCTCCTCCGCCGAGCCAGCAAAGAGAGGCGCCTTGTCCTCGTCCGAGGGAAGGATCCTCCGTCCGTGGTCCGCCTTATAGAGCGCCCGCTGCAACGACCGCAGGAGCATGTTCGACTCCGTGCCGTTGTCGAAGATGATGCGCAGCCGGCTGTCCTCCCGGCCGAACTCCTTCATCATGGTTTCGCCGACCTCGGCGACGTACACCTTCTGCCCGTCGAGGATGAACAGGTCCCCGACACTGAATCCTCCCTGATGCTCGAACGGGACGGCCTGCCGGATCTTGGCGTCGAGTTCGTCCTGCACCCGCTCGAAGATGGGGCGGAACGTCTCGAAGTCGGGGCAGGGTGTGCGCTGCGCCACCTCTTCGGCCGCCTTGCGGTCCTCTTGTGACCGAACATGAATCAGCTTTGTCACGTCATCCTCAGCGACGAACTCGCCGAGCGCCGACTGCAACTCGTCGTCGCCCGGCTCATCGGAGCCGCTGGCCGCCATATCTCCGTCCATGTCCAGGATGCCTTGCGGATCGTGCCCCCGCAGCACCGCGAGCGCTTCGGGGGACCGGCGGAGCCGGTCCAGGCGGACGGCGTAGAGGCGTTCGAAGATGTCGCGGTCCTCGCCGTGCCGCGGCAGCCGCCCGTGCTCCTCGACGTACCGCTCGATCTCCTCGAACCCGGCCAGGATGCGTTGCTCGATCGCGGGCCGGGCCTTCGGCTTCTCCTTCACGCCGAAGTCCTCGGCGAGCCCCTCCATCAGTGTTTTATCATCGATCTCGCCCATGCCGTTCACTCACCCTGTTCGTAGCGGCCCTCTTTGGCGTACCGCATGTACGCCTGCGCCCCCTCGGCGAGTCTCTTTTCCCAGGCGTCCGCGGAAGTCGGCGAGGGCGCCTGGCCGCGTTCATTTTTCCACCGGTACGCCCGGACCGCGAGCTCACGCGCATCGTCCGGCGGGATCGTGGAACGCCTCGCCGCGATCACGTCCGCGATCGCCCGGAGCCGCGCCTCACCGAGCGACTTGGCCATGATGGCGTACGCGGCACCGAACGGGTTGATCGCGTCAATGAGATCGATGTTGAGCTCGCGCACCGACATGGCATACCGCCGGATGCCGTCGATCAGCGCCGTGTTCTCCGACACGGCCCCGCCCTCTTCGCCTTGATCCCCCGCCTCGGCCGCCTCGGTGAGCGTCTGTTTGCCGGCCTGGACGATGTTGACGGCGGCGATCGCCTGCTGGCGGACGGCCTCCTGGTCCTCCTCGGAGAGCGCCGGGTACTTCTCCTTGACGATCTTGCCCATCCTGACCTGCGTCACCTCCTGCGGCGGCGTCTGGTCGTCAAACATCCCGGTCTGGACCGTCGGCTCGTCCTGAACAAACGCGGTGACCAGTTCGTTGAGGTCTTCCCGGCAGATGCGCTGCGCTTCTTCGCTCTTGGGCGCGACCAGGCCCTTGATCTCCATCTGGATGCCGCCCGTCTCCGGGTTGACGCCGATGTTTTCCTTTCCGGGCTGGTATCCCTCCGGCCCGTAGTCGAAACCTGGCTGCGGGCCGCTGGTCGGGTCCTTGGGCCGAAACTCGAACCGGGGCGCCAGCACCTGCTCCATCAGCAGGCTGGCCGCGATCGCCTTGAGCGTGTCGTTCACCGCCTCGACCACAGCCTCCTCGCTCGCGTCCGGCTCGGCGATGAGGTTGGTGAACCGGGCCCGCGTCTTGCCCGGGGCGTCCCGCGTCGCCCGGCCGATGATCTGCACGATCTCGGTCAGGCTCGACCGGTAGCCGACGGTCAGGGCGTGCTCGCACCAGATCCAGTCGAAGCCCTCCTTCGCCATGCCGAGCGCGATGATGATGTCCACGTGGTCGCGGTTGTGCTTCTGCGACGAGTCCCGCAGCGACGCGGCGACCTTCTCCCGCTTCGCCTCATCGTCCACCAGATCCGCGACCCGCAGGACGCGGCCAGACGGGGCCTTGACGAGCTGAAACCCCGTCGCCTGATCGACGCCCTGCCACTCGCCCAGCCCGCTGAGGATCGCGTTCGCCTCGTTGATCTTGTCCCGCGTGCTCTCGCGGGCGTTCACATTCGGGATGTGGATGATCGTCTTCTCGTCCGGGCTGAGCACATCGAAGATGCTCTTTTTGCCCTCGCGCTGCTCCAGATAGGAGCCGGTGTAGAAGTAGTACCCGATGTCGAGCTCTTTGAGGTGCTCGTACCCGTTGAGCTGCTCGTAATACGTGTACGTGACGGTCTTGAACTTCTCCTCGTCATCGGGGTGCAGCACCGCGGCCGCGTCGCCCCGGAAGTAGCTCCCGGTCATCGCGACGATGTGGGCCTTGTCCCGCTCGATCAGGGCCCGGACGAACTCGCCGAGCCTGCTGTCCTCGCTGGAGGAGACGTGGTGGAACTCGTCCACCGCGACGAGCCGGCCGTCGAACGCCTCGGCGCCCAGCTTCTCGAAGGCAAACCGAAAGGTCGCGTGCGTGCAGATCAAGACCTTGTCGTCGCCCGCCAAGAACCTGCCGACGGCCTCGACCTTGCTCCCGTTCTCGCCGCCGGGCGCATCGCAGAGGTTCCACTTCGGCTCGACATGCCAATCGGCCCAGAAGCCGTGGTCGCTGAGCGGCTCGTCGTGGAAACTGGCGCCGATCGTCTTCTCCGGCACGGCGATGATGACCTGCTTCATGCCCTGGTGGCGGAGCTTGTCGAGCGCGACGAACATCAGCGCCCGGCTCTTGCCGGACGCGGGCGGGCTCTTGATCAGCAGGTACTGCTCGCCCCGGTGCAGCCAGACGCGGGCCTGCATCGGCCGCATGCCGAGTTCATCGGAGGCCGCGGAGCGGCCGTCGTGGGCGTATTTGACTGAAACAGATGGAATGGACGGACTCGGCCGGGTCATTCGCAGGCTCCCCACACGATGCCGCCGCTCCAGCGCGAATGGCACCTACTCCGCCGGCGCCTTGGCAACATGGCCGGCCTTGCGGAGCAGCTTGACGTACTCGTCGAATTCCAGCGGACAGTCCACGAGGTCGTTGAACTGCTTCCGCGTCAGCTTCACCTGTCGCGCCATCATGCCGAGCAGCGAGTCGGTGATCTCCCTCTCGCCGTGGCTGATCTTCGTGCTGACGATGGTCTTCTTTCCGTCGACGAAGAGGTGATAGAACGCATGGTCGTTCTGCCGCAGTTCGAAGCCCTTCTTCAGAAGCCCGGCGGCCACATCCTTTGCGGGTTTAGGCATCGGCGGGCCCCCCGGGGTCCTGGACAACGAGCCTCCGGAGCCGGTCTCCCAACTCGGCGGCTACGGGGTCGAGATTCTCCGGCGCCTCTTCGGCGAACTGTTCGTACTGATACGCGAAACTCTCATGCAGTTCAGCCAGCGCATCCTCCCGGCGCGCCGCGTATCCCCACAGGTTGAGTTCGGGATGGTGATACACCCAGAGGCCATCCGACGTGTACTCAACGCTTACGGAGACGGGAGTCACGAGATTGAACCGCCGGCCACCAAACTCAAAGCCGGCGATGCGAAGGGGCTCCATGCTCACGGACTCGACAGTCACCATCTGGTGGACCTTGGCGACCTGCTGCCCATCGCCCAGCGTGGCGAAGCCGCTCACCTCGACGATCGAGCCGGCGATCAGATTCGCGACCTGATCCCGGAGCGCATCGTTGTAGTAGCAGTCGATGTCCCGCTGCCGCGACCGGACGGTGATCTTGTCCTCGCCGGCGCCGAGGTGAATCCTGATGAGTTCACCAACGATGGTCACCTCCTCGGCGCCGAAGTCCAGTTCCGTAGACAATAGATGGATCTTCGCCCGACGGCGGGTGAGGTTCGTGAAGGTCACCGCCGGGTGCCGGTCGGGCCGGCAGTTCTCGAGTTTGATCTGGTACTGATCCCCGACGTTCGGCATCAGCCCTTCGAGCGAGCGGACCAGATAGTCCCGCTCGTACCGCGCGAGGTTCACCTCGCTCATCCGATCCCCGTCTATCGCGACCGCGACGTCGAACAGCAGATCAACCGCCCTAAGCCCGACATCGAGGTCGTCGTGAAGCACGGGGTTGGCCGCGAGGCCGGCCTCGACCACGAGGTCGCTGTGATGGGCGTCCGCGAAGGTCAACTCGGCGACCGGCCGGTAGCGATTGGCCCACGGCCCCCGCCGCTCGCCCCGGTGCCCGCTTACCGCCGCGGCCGCGTGGAACATGGCCTGCTGGAGCGCCTGAAGCTTGGCCGCCAACACCGTCAGCGGCACGGCGCCCTCTGGGAACCCCTCCCCCAGAAACGTCAGCTTGAGTTTGGGCTGCTGTTCGTCTGCCACATCGCCTCCGGAGAACAAGGATCATAGGCCAATGCGAAGCCTGTCTACCTCATCGGGCGGGCCGGGTTGCCGCCGTGAAATCCGGGTCCGCTCGGGCCGGTTCGGAGTTTTGTCTCGGCATGCCGTCCCGAGAGCCGGAGCCTTCACCCGCGCGTCGCCTTGCGCTTGGACGGCTTGGACTTGCCCGCTTCGGCCGTCATCTCCGTGTACATCTCGAACAGTTTCTCCAGCCGCTCGGTGTCGTTGCGGAAGCGGCGGCCGATGTAGATGCGTTCCAGCGTCTCGTCGTTGCGGTCGTGGGCCGCCCGGAGGCCGGGGTACTTCGTGTCCATCGCCTCGGGGTTGTACATGTCGGCGATGGTCGCCGGGAAGTAGGACTCGCGGGCGAGCAGGATGTCCTCGGCGCAGCGGATGAGGGCGACCTTGTTCTCGTCGGTCAGCGTGGGGACGGGGAATGTGTTCCAGCCGAGAGTGTTGGAGTAGGACGGGTCTGTCCGCAGCCGCACACAGACTGTCTTGATCCAGATCGAGTGAAGTTGCGATGCCACCAAGGCCATACTCCACAAGGGAGCGTCGTAAAGCGCGAAGCACTTATTTGAAACTACACAATATGAATTTAGCAAATCGATTGGCAGGTAGTCCCTATTTTCAGAGGAGACGACAGGAATTGCCAAGAGACTACGGTCTGCCTGGTTCATTTCACGAAACTGGTGAACACGCTTGGCCATTCCGTTAGATATCGCATCACTTGATTCCGCTCGCCTAGTTGCCCCAGCCCTAATCCGCTCTTTGATGCCATCGATATTTAACAAGTTTTGGTCCGGCGACCGCTCGAACCACAAGCAGTATCGAGGCCTGCCATTTATTACCTCTGTAGACCCGTAAAACCTCCTTATATATGATTCTCCAATTCCCATGCTCTCGAAGCCTTCCCTTTCAGCCCTATTCAGCAGTAGGTGCTCAGAAAGACCGTAGTAGTTGCCTTTCGTCATGGGCGGGACCTTCGATATCGGCCTTGCTGCAGCAGAAACCCAATGATTCTTTTGCGGCAACAGATAGGCATTAATGTTGTCAGATACAATCTTTAGATCACCATCGTAAATAATTCCCTGCCCTGAGTCAATCGCTGCCCCAATTATAACAACCGTTACGCCCGCATCATTTGATGCCAGATTGCGCCACTTGAAAGACCGCACGGCAAAATTGAACCGGAGTCTTCTTTCGAACAGTCGTCGCCAGAAGTTCGAGACATGCTGCCCCTGAACCACGCTATTTGTTGCCACAAACGCAAATCTAGCTGATGTCTGCTCAGAGTACTTAAACGCCTTGTAAAACCAAGCGCAGACATAGTCAAGGAGTCCCCATTTCTCAAATACACCAGCAAACAAAGCCTTGAGATCATCCTTCTGCTCACTAGATTTTCGAGCATTCCCTTTGTATGGCGGATTGCCACAGAGGAAAGTATCGCCAGCAGTATTCTCGAAATCGATCTCCGCCTCATTCCTCGGCGTATTGAACAGATCATCCCCCGTGAGCTTCACGCCCTTCCCCGTCGGCGGGCAGACGCTCAGCCAATCGATCCGCAGCGCGTTCCCGCACGTGATCCAGTTCGCGGTGTCCAGCGGCAAAAACTCCTGCTTGGCGAACAGCTCCCCGCGGTAGACCACATCGCACTGGAACTCCGCGATGATCAGCGCGAGCCGGGCGATCTCGGCGGGGAAGTGACGGATCTCGATGCCCCGGAAGTTGCTGATCGGGATCTCGGAGACCCGGCCCGCCTCCCCCCGACGCTCGTTGATCTCCGCCTCGATCTTCCGCATCTCCTTGTAGGAGATGACCAGGAAGTTCCCGCTCCCGCAGGCGGGGTCGAAGACGCGGATGCGGGCGATCCGGTCGCGGAGGCGCTTGAGCTGCCCCTTGCTCGCCGGTGTCTTGCCGTCCCCCGCCTCGTCCAGTTTCTCGCGCAGATCGTCGAGGAAGAGCGGGTTGAGCACCTTGAGGATGTTGGGCACGCTGGTGTAGTGCATGCCGAGCGAGCCCCGCTCCTCCTCATCCGCGACGGCCTGGATCATCGAGCCGAAGATGTCGGGGTTGATCTGCCTCCAGTCGAGGTTGCCGACAAAGACGAGGTAGTTTCGGGCGGACTGGTTGAACCGGGGCGTCTCGGTGCTCCCGCTGAACAGATCACCGTTCACGTAGGGGAACGAATCGGCGTAGGGGCGGGTCCCGGCGGCCTCGCGGTCCTTCGGGCGGATGTTCATCGCCCGGAAGACCTCGCCGAGCACCTCGTGGACGTTGGAGCCGTCCCGCTCACTCATCTGCTCCACCGTCTTTGTGAAGAGATCGGAGCCCATGAAGATGTCGGTGTCCTCGGCGAAGAAGCAGAAGATCAGCCGGGCGAAGAAGTGGTTGAGGTCCTCCCGGCGGGCCTCGGTGTCCCAGTCCGGGTTGATGCGGAGCAGCTCGACATAGAGCTTGTTGAGCCTGCCCGTCGCCCGGATGTCAATGGTGTTCTCGTCGATCTTCTTGACCGTCGAGATGCCCGCCAGCGGCAGGAAGAACGCGAAGCGGTTGGGCAACTCATCGAAGTCGCACGCGAGCGGCTCCCCGTCTGCAAACCGTTCGGCCTGGATGGTCTCGCCGTCGGTGGCAAGGATGAACTTCGCCTTGAACTTGGCCGTGGCCTCGCTCTCGCGCAGGGACGCGAGCGTTTCGCCAACCGTGCCCGGCTCGCACCCGACCAGATGGATGTTGTTCTTGTTCCGCTGCAGGACGCCGCCGGGCAGGTCGGACTTGTTGGTGTTCCCCTGCTTCAGCTTGCGGAGGGCCGCATCCTTCTGACCGAAGGCCCGGAGGAAGGCGAAAGGGAACTCCTCCCGAACGAACGGCTCCTCGACGAGCCTCGAAACAGCTTCCTCGATTTCGACCGCATTCATCGGACTTCACCGACCTCCGTGCCCGCGTCGTGCCACCCGCGCCCGATCAACGAACGCCCGAACCCGAACGATCTGTGAACGAAACGCCGGGTGGCGAGATTCTACTGGATCCGGCCGGATCGGTCGCCCTCTCCACCCATCCACCGCACGGCGTCCTCCCCCATATCGGCTGCCCCGCTCCGTCCACCCTGTTTATCCGCCGATGCGCCACGCTCAACATCGTCTTTGCTGGCACAAAGACCGTCTTTGCACGACCAAAGATCGTCTTTGGATGACCAAACCTCGTCTTTGCACGACCAAAGATCATTTCTGGTCGCACAAAGATGATCTTTGCGCGACCAAACCTCGTCTTTGGATGACCAAAGATCGACTCTGCACGACCAAACATCGTCTCTGGACGATCACACCACATCTTCGGTGGCACAAACTCCGCCTCGGCACGGCTCCACGCCGTCTTCACACAGGATCAGATCACCCCCGCCCGCGCCGCGGCACGCTCCGCACGGCCGATCACCCCCCAGCCAGCCTCACCCCGCGCTCGGCCCGCCCTCCAGCCCCCGGATCGCTCCCGCACCCGGGTGCCCGAACCGCTCGCCCTCGCTCCACGCCTTCTGCGAGTTGCCCTCGCTCGGCAGGCCCCCGCCCGCCTTCAGCATCCGACCCAGATGGATCAGGTTCCACGTCATGAACGTCGTCATCCGGTTCGTGAAATCGTTGTCCGGGCCCGGCGAACCATCCGAGCGGTACGACGCGCCCGGCCCCGCCTCGCCCAGCCAGTACGCGTCGGCCTGCGGCGGGATCACGCACCCCAGGTGCATCAGCGAATAGATGATCGACCGCGCGCAGTGCTTGCCGCCGTCCTCGTTGCCCGTGATCAGGCACCCGCCCACCTTGCCGTAATAGACGTACTGCCCCTTCTTGTTCGTCTGCCCGCTCTGGGCGTACAGCCGCTCGATCGTCCGCACGCAGACCGACGACATCTCCCCCAGCCAGATCGGCGTCGTGATCACCAGGATGTCCGCCGCCTCAACTTTCTTATAGAGTTCCGGCCACTCGTCGGTCTCGAACCCGTCCTCGGTCATGTCGGGCTGCACGCCCGGGGCGATGTCGTAATCGACCGGCCGGACCGCCTCCACCTCGACGTTGTTGGCCTCCATGATCTGCTGCGACGCGAAGATCAGCCCGTCGGTGTGCGACATCTTCGGCGAGGGCTTGAGCGTGCAGTTGAGGAACAACGCGCGCAGTCTCGGGGCCTCGATCTTTTCGGCACGCTCTGTCTTCTCGGGCGAACTCATGCGGGCACCTCCAGATAGGCAACCATGAACCGGCGGTCCGGGTCGAACCACCGGGACTTCATCTCGAACGGCCGGGCGATCCGCTCGAGGCTCTCGGGCGTGTACTTCTTCGAGATCTCCGTCAGGATCGCGTCGCCGTCCGCGAACGCGAAGTCTTCATCCCCCACGCGCACCCGCTGGTCCGCGGTGCTGACCAGGTGCGACTCCATCCGTGACCGCTCCGGGTTCCACGTCGCCCGGTGCGTCCACTCCCCACGATCAAATTCCGCTCCAGCTTCCGCGTTCAGCCGGTCGAGCAGGTTGAGATTGAACTCCGCCGTCACGCCCCGGGCATCGCTGTAGGCCGCGACCATCTCCGCCTCGGGCTTGACCAGGTCGGCCCCGATCAGCAGCCCCCCGCCCGGCCCCCGGCCCGAACCGACCCACCGCGCAAACCGCTCCATCAACAGGCCCGCGTCGTCCTCATCAAAGTTGCCGATCGTCGAGCCCGGGAAGAACACGACGCGCTTCTCGCCCGTCATCTCCGGCAACTCGAGGGAACCCGAACCGTCCGCTCCGGAAAAGTCGCCCCGCACCGCCGTGATCTCCACGCCGGGGAACGCCGCCCGGAGGTCCCGCGTCGTCTCCTCAACGGAAACCTTCGAGATCTCGATCGACGTGTACCCCGCAGGCCGTTCGAGCGCCGCCAGCAAGCGGTGCGTCTTGCGGCCATCGCCCGAGCCCGGCTCGATCACCCACGCCCCCGGCCCAATCGCCTCCGCCATCTCGCCGAGATGCCCGTCGAACACCGCCAGCTCGTCGCGCGTCAGGGTGTACTCGGGCAGCGCCGTGATCTCCTCGAACAGCGCCGACCCCTTCGCGTCGTACAGATACTTCGACGGCAGCCGCGGCGGCGTCTCCCTGAGTGAACGCGTGCACGCAACGGCGAGAGACGCCCCGCCATCAACCCGCCGTTCGCAATCCTGAACATCCATCAGCCATCTCCCGTCGGGACGTCTCGGTCGCCCAGGCTCCGCGCGAGGCGGATGCCCGAAAACTGCCAGCGCGATCCTGGCGGAAAAAAGTTTCGGTACGTCAGCCGGGCCTGCGCCCGCGGCGTCGCGCACGAGCCCCCACGCAGCACGTACTGGTTGCACATGAACTTGCCGTTGTACTCACCCAACGCCCCCTCGGGCGCCTTGAACCCCGGGTAGGGCGCATAACTCGACGAGGTCCACTCCCACACATCACCGAAGTACCGGCACGGGTGCGGCTCGACAGCCCGCATCGGCGACGGGTGATACCGACCCTCCTCGCTCACGACACCGTCGAGCGGAAGATCCGCCGCCGCGTGCTCCCACTCGGCCTCCGTCGGCAACCGGGCCCCGGCCCACCGCGCAAACGCGTCCGCCTCGAAGTACGACAGATGGCAGACCGGCTCGTCTCCCCGCAGCGGCGCCGCCCCCCGGTGCAGCGTGTACTGGTGCCACCGCCCGCCATCCTCGAACCAATACATCGGACGGGTCCAGCCGTGCTCATTCACCGCCGCCCAACCCATCGAGAGCCACAACTCGGGCCGCTCGTACCCGCCGTCCCCGATGAACGCGAGATACTCGTCGTTCGACACCGGCCGGTGCGCGATCTCGAACGGCTCGAGAAACACCCGGTGCCGGGGCCCCTCGTTGTCGTAGCGGAACGCGTTCCCATCGGCATCCGTCCCGATCTCGGCCCCGAGATGCGCAACACCACCCTCGAACCGACGCCACCGCGTCCGCTCCAGCGCGCGCGACGCCCCGTCGTCCTCCGCGGGAGCGGCGTACGGCGCGGGCAGCAACGGGTTGCCCCCGAGCGCGTGCTTGATGTCGGTCACGATCAGTTCCTGGTGCTGCTTCTCGTGCTGGAGCCCGATCTCCATCACCGCCCGCAGCCGCGGCCCGTCCTCGCGCCCGAGCAACGCCGACACACGATCGTCCACCACCCGCCGGTACGCGAAAACCTCGTCAAGCGTCGGACGCGACAGCACCCCCCGCCGCGGCCGGCAATGCTGAGGACCGACCGTGTTGTAGTACGAGTTGAACAACACGTCGTAGGTCTCGTGCTCAGGCGTGTACGTCTCATCAAACGCCCGCAGCACAAACCGCTCGAAAAACCACGACGTGTGGGCGAGGTGCCACTTCGTCGGGCTCGCGTCCGGCATCGACTGCACAACGGTGTCCTCGGGCGCGAGGGGCTCCACCAGCCTCTCGGTCGCACCGCGCGTCTCCCGGAATGAATCCGTGAGTGAACTCCGGGCCTTGTTGGCGAGTCGAGGGGTCATGCGTGCCGCAGACAAGAAAAGAAGAACGTGCAGAAAGAAGACGCCGGAAACGAATGATCAGACCAGTCTACTTCACCCATCCGCGCCGTCAAGCCGACGCAACAACATGAAGGCGTTCTCATCTGATCGTGTTTGAATCTGAACACGCACACCACTCCTCATGACGATCACAACCACCGCACGCCAACGCCGCATCACCACAGCAGCACCGCCTCGCCCGCGAGTCCCGGCCCGAACGCCATCGCCACCATCGGGCCGTCATCACGCGTCGACGCGCGTCCCGCGACGCCGCCGGCACGCAGCAGCCGATCGATGATGAACAGCACCGTCGCGCTCGACACGTTCCCGTGCTCGCCCAGCACCGCCCGGCTCGCGGCGTCCGCACCGTCTTCGCCCCCCGCCAGACCGAGCGAGCCGCACACCGCCGACAGCACCCGGGGCCCGCCCGGGTGGATCGCCCACCGGCCGACGTCGGCGACATCCAAATCCCACCGCGACAGGAAGCCCCCCACCCACGCCGGCACGGCCGATGCGAGCCGGTCGGGCACCCTCGGCGACAGACACATCTCGAAGCCGTGATCCCCGATCGCCCAACTCATCAGGTCCGCCGTGCCCGGGATCAGCGTCGACGCGAAGCCGCGGATGACGGGCGGCGCATCGGCGCGTTGGCCCGCCGATTCGTTTGTCTCATCGATCGGCCCCACCGAATCGGCCTCGCCCACCGTCCCCACCACCGCCGCCGCCGCCCCATCCGCGAACAACGCGTTGGCGACGTGCCTCTCCGGGTCCGCGTCGTACGAAAAATGAAGGCTGCACAGCTCCACGCAGCAGACCAGCACCCGGCTCCCCGGCGTCTGCTGCGCGAACGCCGACGCGACCGCCAGCGCGTTGATCGCCGCGTGACACCCCATGAACCCGACGTTGGTCCGACGCACCGTCGCCGGCAGCCCGAGCGCGTGCACAAGGTGCTGATCGACCCCGGGCGCATCAAACCCCGTGCACGAAGCGGTCACCACGTGCGTGACCGAAGCCGGCTCCACGCCCGAGTTCCTGAGCGCACGGTCCGCTGCCCTGAACGCGAGCCCGCCGGCATGATCGCGATACACCGCCAGCCGCGCCGCCGTCGTGGGCCCCATCGCCGAACCCGGCGGGAAGAACGCCGAGAGCCGCTCCCCACCGCCCCCCCGGGCCTCGCCGGCATCCAGATCGGTTTGGCCCGCATCCAGCACAGTCCCCCGCCGCCGCACGCCCGCACGCCGGTAGAGGGCCCGCACCGTCCGAGCCCCGCGATCATCGCCCGCCACGGCCACCGCCGCCGCGTGCGCCGCCGCGTCCTCCTGCGCCAGCGAGCCCGGGGGCACCGCCGTTCCGATGCCGAGAATCGCCGGCAGCGTCGAGCGTTCGACCCCGCGTTCAACCCCGAGTGCGCTCACGCGACTACCCCCCTGCCCGGCCGCAACTCCCGCGCGCCGCGAACGTCACGCCCGCCCGCCTT
>JAPIWU010331078.1:0-11528 GCA_037576205.1 Pyrocystis lunula | reverse complement strand
CGTGCCGCCTGGCGACGACGGTGTATGCTGGAGGCCAACCCTTTGAGGCGGACTCTGCAGGTTATGGGAGTATCCGTTATACGGCAGGCTCGCTGTGAAGCTGCTTCTGCTGCTGCCGATTCTCCTCGCCGGCTGTGCGCTTGGCGGCCCAACGATTCCAAACGAGCCGGGCTGGGTTCGGTGGGACCCGCTCGATCCGGATCGTGTGGCCGAGGTGGAGCGTCTGCTTCGTGCCGACCCCGACCCCGATCCGGACTTGGACGTCGACAAGTACCTCGAGTACAACCCCCTTGCCGGAGTGCCCGACTCGCGATTTCGCTCCGAAATTCCGGATCTCGCGGTCGATGCCGAACGCCTTCTCCAATGCCAGCTAGGCGCGCCAGGTGGGTACTCCGCGAGCCTCATATTCACTCCCCTTGCAGTAGACGAAGAGCACGCCCAAGTGCCATTCGTTCGATGCGAAGCCGATTCGGCTCGACGTGCTTCGTACTGCGAGTACTTGCCGGAAGAGGCGCTGTACTTCGGCGAGCCCTCCAACTTCGTGCGAACGAGTGAAACGGTCGATTCCGGATTCGCGAGATCGGTGCTTCTCTCCATTTTCGAAGGCCGTGCGCACGTTGACGTTCCTGGATGGGAAGACGCGGGCTGGCCAGACGACTGGTATCGCGATCTTACGGGCGCGTACTTCGGGACCGAGATTTTCGCACCTGAAAATGAGCGACGATTCAGCCTCTCGCTTTACGGGTGCGGATGCCGAACGGAGCTGCTCTTCTCGAATCAGCTGTCAGAAGATCCGGAGAATCCTGTTATCGAGGAAATCGGCAGCTTTTGTATCTGAGAAGTCGCCCGCCGTATAACAAGCCCCTGAACCTGACAGGCCGTTTGACGAGTTGTGAGCGGACTCCGCGGCCTCGTCTCGGCTGACGCCGAGAAGGCCGCTCGTGCTGTCTGGCTACGGGGCGGTATTCTCTCGACTCCTCTCTTGCGGCGATGCCTGCAGGTTATGGGCGGATCCGTTATGCGGCATGGACCCTGGCTTTGACTTCAGATCAACTGTTTCGCGCACTCACCCAGAAAGGGGCGTCATCCGATCTGCGTTCGTTGATCCACCCAGGTGTCGTAGGCTTTCGGCGCGGGCGACTCGAGCGAGGCCGTTCCGCGCCAATCGAGATGTCAGAGGGATCCACGAGTCACAAGGTTGACGAACAAAACTTGGTGAATCTCATGGACGCGTTTCTGCAAGGCATGCTCGACGCGATTGAGCTTGAGTATGTCGCGAATGCAATCGAGCTCTCGGAGTCGCTGTCGACGAGCGGTCCCTTGGTTGATGAGATCCTGCTGGAGCTCTCCAGCCCCGAAATTTCGCGCGAACTGACCCGATCTTTCGTCGAGGAGCTTACTCGACGGCTCAACGCCGCATAACAATCCCCTGAACCAGACGGAGAGTCTGCCGAGTTGGCGCCGGGCCCCGCGGCCTCGATTCGCGCTGTCGCGCGAAAAGGCCGCTCGGTAGCATCTGGCGCCGACGGTGTATGCTGTCGGCGAACCCTTGAGGCGGGCTCCGCAGGTTATGGGAGTATCCGTTATACGGCGCGATTCGTGGGGTTGAGCTAGTTGAGTCGACCTCCGTATCTCGAGCGTTCGCCCTCTTCGACGCGAACCAGGTCATCCGTGGTTTGCCGACCCTCCGCCGTCGGCCATTGCCTGACGGCAACTGCCGGCTCTCGGCGTTCTGGCGCCGGGCTTCGTTGGTGGAACCGAGGTTTGTCAGCTCTCGAACGACCTGTCGTCCGCCGAGACTTCGTGCCCTTTGATGGGCTGCGAGCCGTTCCGGAGGCCCTGGTTGATTTGCTCCGAGAGCCGAGGCTCTGGTGTCGGCCTTGCTCGATCGGGCCGTATAACAATCCCCTGAACCAGACGAGATTCTGCCGAGTCGGCGAGCGACTGACGCCGCCCACCATCTCTACCTTGAAAGAAATCAGGGGTGGGCGGCTTTTGCTGCTCTGGCGACGAGGCGTGATACTCTCGACGAAACCCTTTTGAGCGGATCTCGCAGGTTATGGGAGTGTCCGTTATGCGGCAGGCCGCGACCGAATGATCAGAAACGGCTGCATCCTCCTCGGGATTTATATGCTCGTCGTCGCCGTCTCGCGGCTAGCGTCGGTTCCAGCCGAGCTCGCGCACTATGACCGAGAACTCAATCGGCTCGTGTTGGCGGCCAATTGGCCAACCGCTGCCGCCGGTTCCGTGCTCGGAATCTTTCTGGTCGGAGTTGTTCCCGCCGCACTCCTAATTCGATTCGCGCCCTCAATTGCCGAAAGACTCGGCGAGAGCGAGACTACTCAGAGTGTCACGGACAGGGGAGTCTATGTCGCGCTGCTGCATGCCGTCGCGATTCTATTCTTCGTCTCCGGTCTCGGTGGCTTCGCCCGAGGTCTATCCACGCTGGTCCCCGACCTATTGAGAGACGACAGGTTCGGGATGATCTGGATGGGTGTTGGGCAGACCGCGGACGGTCTGATTCGAATCGGGGCGTCCATTTGGCTCTACTATCACTTGGTCCGCGTCGGAAGGGCGTCGAGCTAGTGGCCCGCCGCATAACAATCCCCTAAACCAGACAGAGAGTTTGACGAGTTGAGAGCGGTGCCCCGCGGCCTCGATTCGCGCTGACGCGCGAAAAGTCCGCTGGGTACCACTTAGCGCCGACGGTGTATGCTGTTGGCCAACCCTTGAGGCGGACTCTGCAGGTTATGGGAGTATCCGTTATGCGGCATGGCCCGATCTCCGAGGCAGACTCCTGATGCCGCTGCTGCTAGAGCTACTCGATGCAATCTGGATCTTCTCAATCGGGTTGAATTTTTGGCGTTTCCTATTCTCGAAGAGATTCCGAAGAAAAACGTATGTTCGCTGGAGGCAATCTTCCCTCCCAGAAGAAGTATTTCTGCTGTTCGAGGCCCTATTCTCTCTAATAGTCGGACTTCTTCTGCCTTTGGGTTTGGCTTGGTACGTTGCAAGTTTCTTCTAGCTACGCCACGCCGCATAACAATCCCCTGAACCAGACAGAGAGTTTGGCTGGGCGCGGGAGGGGCTCCGCCGCCTAGATTCGCGCTCACGCGCGAAAAGTCGGCTCAGTGCCGCCCTGGCGACGACGGTGTACGCTGATGGCCAACCTTTTGATGCGGACTCTGCAGGTTATGGGAGTATCCGTTATGCGGCATCCCCGAGGCGCAGAATGAATCCGGCAAGCCGATACCTGATCGCGATACCACAAGGGTTGCTTTGGGGTGTGATGTTCTGGGCTCTCCGGAGTATGTGGGATGTGATTGAAGATGTTGGGTGGGAGCCGTATCTGCCTCGTCTGGTTATTTCACTCGGCCTAGGCGCGACTATCTGGCCGCTCCTTGAGTATCTTCACCCGTCTAGAACGGTACCGCAGGCCCAATCAAGGAACTCCCAAGCTATGGACGCCGCATAACAATCCCCTGAACCAGACAGAGCCTCTTGCTGGGTGAGATCGAAGTTCGCCGCCCACGTTCTTCTTCCCTTCGGGACGAGGCTGTGGACGGCTCGTGCTGCCTCGCTTCGGGGCGGCTACTCTCGACGAAACCCTTTGAGCGGGCTCTGCAGGTTATGGGAGTATCCGTTATGCGGCAGACCAATGAAGTGCCAAAGCGCCTTGTTCGCTGCCTGTGTATTGATGGGCTGCGCGACACCACAACAGTCAGAATCCTATTTCGGCGAGAATCTGCTGACGCCAGCAGTAACTCTTGACCGGGCGGAGTGGGAAACTCTCTCAAAGACGGAAGGAGAGCTCAGGAGCCTGATGTGGCGCCGCCTGTCCTCCGAATACCTTGACGCATACGTAGTGACGATCATCAAGCGTGAGAGAATGTCCCCGGCGGCTTTCCGACGCATCCAGGACAATCCAGGCCAGACCGCGTGCGAACGATTTGAGGCGTTCCCTCTACCTCGGTCAGAAGATGACGGTCTCCCATCCGAGTTCTGGAGAACCGAGTGCTATCGCGACGGCGAGCTTGCTTCACAGATCGTCCAGATTGCAATCGGCGGACGCGACAGTCTCTACCACGTGCAGAAGATCTGGCGTGGCGCAGTTTCGGACGAGGAGCGTAATTCTTGGATCAAGCGCCTCGCTTCAATATACGTGTGCGACACACGAGCTGGGCGGCGAAGCTGCCCGAATGACTTAGTCCCGATCGGGCCCGCCGCATAACAATCCCCTGAACCAGACAGAGTCTCTTTCGGGATGAGACCGAAGTCCGCCGCCCACACTCCATATTCCCTTCGGGAGGTCGCGGTGGGCGGCTCGTGCTGTCTGGCTCCGAGGCTGGTACTCTCGACGAAACCCTTGGAGCGGGCTCTGCAGGTTATGGGAGTATCCGTTATGCGGCAGCGCTTATGCCCAATCGTGACCGATGGAAACAAGCCAAGATCGCCTTCTCTGCGCCCTTCGCAGTGATGGACGGACTGGGTCTTGTGGTTCTTGGTTTTGGCTTTGCGGCCGCAGCCATCTTCGGCCCGGTGTTTCTCGCAAGGGAATTCTTTGGTGACTGGCTGACGCCTGGTATGCTGATTTCTAGCGCCGTCTGGATCGGCCTAGCCGTTTGGTTTGGGGTTGCTGTCGCAAAGGGGCGCGCGACGGTCGCAGATGGACTCCTTCTCGCGATTGTAAGTATCTGCTACGTGGCCGTGGCACTCAAACTCCTGAATGAGGCACGCGCCGCCGCATAACAATCCCCTGAACCAGACGAAGAGTTTGGCTGGACGGAGTTGGGGCTCCGCCGCCTCGATTCTCTTCGTTCCGAAGAGAAAAGTCGGCTAAGTGCCGTCTGGCGTCGATGGCCTATGCTGTTAGCCAACCTTTTGAGCGGACTTCGCAGGTTATGGGAGTATCCGTTATACGGTCTTGGCCTCTTCGATTGCCAGACGTACAAGCTTCGCGATCCCCATGACTGCTTGAAACGCCTTAGGCGCTCTCGGCTGGGCTTTGAAGATGGGGTCCGACGGAAGCTTGCTTGTCTGCAAGGCGAAGAGGCCGTCGCGTTGGGGTCCCCAGAGAAGCCTCTTCCAGTTCTCGGTTTGGCTGACGAGCGGAGCCGCGTTGGCGACCTGGGCTTGAAAAGGTTGGAGTCGAGCCGGATGATTTCGGAAGGACTTCCGGTCTCGCCTCGCCCGGCCTCTCGATTCCGCTCTGCCGTTCAGTCGGCCAAGCCGTATAACAATCCCCTGAACCTGACGGGCCGTTTGACGAGTTGAGAGCGACCTCCGCCGCGCACATGTCTTTGCGTGTCCGCAAAACAAGCGCGGCTTTCCTCATCTGGCCTAGGATTTGATCTTCTCGACGGAGCCCCGCCGGCGATGCCCGCAGGTTATGGGAGTATCCGTTATGCGGCAGAACTCATGCTTAGCCCCGAAGATATCTTTTCGCTCTACGCGGAGCTGGCGCTGGGACTCGCGGGATTCGCCGGCGTCGTATCTGCATTCGCGGGACGCGACCGCGTGTTCCAGCCGACAGAGCGCGTTAGATTCCTTGGAGTCGTTGCGGCTTCCGCGGCTGTCTTGCTCGGCTGCTTTTCAGTTTTCGGAACGCTCGCGTGGGGCAGGGCCCTATCGGATGCCTACCAGATCGGCGGAGGGATATGTGCCGCCGCCACGTCGGCAAATTTCGTTTCGATCTTTCCAACAGCTTGGCGCGCTCGACTAGATCCGAACTCTACGACTGAGCTCTGGTCGCTATACATATCAGCTGGAAGCTATCTCGTGTGCGTCACTCTTTATGCCGCAGCCGTGTTCTCCTCTGTAGGCCTGTTCTGTTTAGTAGCCGGCTTCTCAGTCCACCTTCTCCACGGTCTTTGGATGTTTGTGCGCGTGCTCACGCGAGCGAACTAAACGCACCAGCAAGAATGCCATTCCGCCGCATAACAATCCCCTGAACCAGACAGAGCCTCTGGCTGGATGAGAACGGAGACCGCCGCCCACACTCCATATTCCCTTCGGGAGGTCGCGGTGGGCGGCTCGTGCTGCCTGGCTCCGGGGCTGGTACTCTCGACGAAACCCTTTGAGCGGGCTCTGCAGGTTATGGGAGTATCCGTTATGCGGCATTCCCGTTGCGCAGTTCCATGAACGAACTCGAGCACGATCTACGACGAGAGCGAAATCGAAATGCCATTGGCATTGCTATAGCGGCCTTTGTTCTGGGCGCGGCAGCATTCGGGCTTTGGCGCTTGGTCGATCGCGGAGAATACGTGGAGTATCAGGGGACGGCTGTATCCGTGTTTCGCTCCCAGACAAAGACCGGCAGGCCCTATGTCCTTGTAGAGCTCGATGATGGAGCGACGGTTCGGGCACGAATAGGCCGCGCCGCAGGCGTGCACCTAAATAAGCGCGTCGCAGTTTCATGCGTCTCTCAGAATTCCATCCGAAGCGGCTCCTGCTGGTTCCTTCGGTACGTACCTGAGTGACGCGGTGCCAGGAACGCCGCATAACAATCCCCTGAACCAGACGAGGTGTCTGTCGAGTCGGGGTCGGGAATCCGCCGCCCAGATTCTCGTCTGTCGACGAGAAAGGTCGGCTCGTGCCGTCTGGCTCCGAGGCGGCTACTCTCGATGAAACCTTTTGAGCGGACCTCGCAGGTTATGGGAGTGTCCGTTATGCGGCGCTCCCCCAATTCCGCTTTGATTGATGTTCGTGCTCGTCCTCAAGAGACGTTGTGGCCCTTCGGCGGGTACCCCGTCCGTCGGGCCTGCTTTCTGGCTAGGTCTGGCTTTCGGTCGTGACCGAGTGGCTGGTTTGTGAAGAGTCGCGGCTTCGGATTGAGTGAAGCTTGGCCGGAAAACAATTCGAGGCGCGATTCGCGGGACGTGCCCGTCGCGACCAGATAGGTCGCTACTTGGCGACCTCGTGCTCTTCGGCTCAATTGTTCCGCTCCGAATGGCTCCAGCCGCCAATCCGTCGCTTCTGCTCGTAGGTGGCGCTGGAGCGCCGTATAACAATCCCCTGAACCAGACGAGTTTCTGTCGATCTGAGAACGGAGTTCGCCGCCGGCGCCCTGGGAAACCTTGAAACTATTGTCGCCGGCGGCTCGTGGTGTCCTGGCGACGGGGCGTGATACTCTGGACGAAACCCCTTGAGCGGAACTCGCAGGTTATGGGAGTATCCGTTATACGGTCTTGGCCTCTTCGATTGCCAGGCGTGCGAATTTCGCGATCCGCATGATTGCTTGAAACGCCTTGGGCGCTCTCGACTGGGGATTGAAGATGGGGTCCGACGGAAGCTCGCTTGCCTGCAAGGCAACGAGGCCGTTGCGTCGGGGTCCCCAGAGAAGCTTCTCCCGGTTCTCGGTTTGGCTGACGAGCGGAGCCGCTTTGGCGACCTGGGCTTGCGAAGGTTGGGATCGACAAGAATGCATTCGGTTGATCTCGCGGCTTGCCTCGCCTGATTTTTGTATCCCGCTCTGCCCTTCAGTCGGCCAAGCCGTATAACAATCCCCTGAACCAGACGAGTTTCTGTTGATCTGAGAACGGAGTGCGCCGCCGGCGCCCTGGGAAACCTTGAAACTATTTGTCGCCGGCGGCTCGTGCTGTCCTGACGACGGGGCGTGGTAAGCTCGACGAAACCCTTGAGGCGGAACTCGCAGGTTATGGGAGTGTCCGTTATGCGGCATGACTCCGCGTGGCTAAAAACGCCAGACGAAGTAGGCAAGTGTGAAGACGAGCGCCGCGTAGTAGAAGGTGACAATTGCGTATCCCCACCACGCCTTGGCCGAAAGTGTCTTTCCGACACTTCCCATTAGCGGAAGCGAGAAGAGAACGAGTCCGACAGAAAGACCCGCAAGGGCAATTGTAATCCAAGGGTCTTTTACGATATCCGTCATTCCGTGAAGGTACGGCGTCTCGCGATTCTTGACCCCGAAACTACAGGATCGACTCGTATTACCGATCTTCCACGTCACGCCGCATAACAATCCCCTGAACCAGACGGGATTCTGACGTGCCGTGAGCGGCTTTCCGCCGCCCACTTTCTGGGAATCCTTCTGATTTTGGAGTGGGCGGCTCTGGTCGCCTGGCGACGAAGCCCTACTCTCAAAGAAACCCTTTTGAGCGGATCCCGCAGGTTATGGGAGTATCCGTTATACGGCACGCGTCCTCGCAAGGAGCCGCCTTGGCCCGCAGCATCCCCATCCTCCTAGCGCTAGCCCTAACCGTCGCGGGATGCGGTTCGGGCGGGGATACGGTCAACTGGATTATTCGATCCTTTCTGTACGAGCCGTTTCGAATACCCGCTGAATCCATGGCGCCGACACTACTCGTCGGAGACCACCTCTTCGTCGACAAGTCTGCCTACAGAAAACGGCCGCCCGCAGTCGGAGAAGTCGCTGTCTTCTGGGTCGCACGCTCTCAGGGCCAAGTTGCCCCCGCTGACGCGCGTCCTGATTGGCGAAAAGAACCATTCATCAAGCGCGTAGTAGCGGAGCCGGGTGACACGGTTGAGATCCGCGACGGTAAGCTCATTCGCAATGGGGAGCCGATCGATGAGAAGCCAACAGGCTCAGTTTATATTTCCAAGATGGGTGAGGAGCTTAAGGTCTTCGAGTCGACCGCCGGCGAACTCCGATTCTCAATCCTCCATGGCCGCAACTCCCGCGCCCCTCCAATAGAGAAATTGACGGTCCCTCCTGACCGTTTCTTCGTCATGGGAGACAATCGAGACAACTCAAGGGACAGCCGGTACTGGGGAACCGTTCATCTGGACGATTTCGTGGGGCCCGCGACATATATCTACTATTCAAGCGAAGACCGAGACGAAACTGTTCTTTGGAAAGAGATCAATCCGGCTTCGCCGGACACGCGCCGTATAACAATCCCCTGAACCAGACGAGATTTTGCCGTGCTGGGACCGGGCTTCGCCGCCCGCGGTTTGGGGAACCTCAAACTATTGGCGCGGGCGGCTCGTGCTGTCTGGCGACGATCGTCTACTCTCGACGAAACCCTTTGAGCGGATCTCGCAGGTTATGGGAGTATCCGTTATGCGGCAGAACCTTGAGTGGAATTCGTGAAGTTGCAAGCTAGCAGCCGCGGTTCTAGCGTTCTTTCTCGCGTGTGCCGGGCCAGAACCCGGACCGGTGGGACCCAGGATTGCGATTGACCCGGAGGCCCTCCTGGTGCGAGTCGACGATGTCGAGGTAGATCTTGGTCAGGATTGTGGAATTGAACAATCTCTCTTACGTCGGGACTTTGATTCCCTCCAGCTACAAATCGGCCCCAACGACTGGAGAGTTCTCATCTTTCTCAATCAGATTCAAGCAGTCGAGATTTGGACTGATACGGGAATGTTTGAATGTGGGATCGCTTCTAAGGCGTACGGTCCCGCCGCATAACAATCCCCTGAACCAGACAGAGCCTCTGTCTGGGTGAGAGCGAAGGTCGCCGCCCACACTCCAAATTCCCTTCGGGAGGTCGCGGTGGGCGGCTCGTGCTGTCTGGCTCCGAGGCGGCTATTCTCAACGAAACCTTTAGAGGCGGGCTCTGCGGGTTATGGGAGTATCCGTTATGCGGCATGACTCAGGATATGGCCGAACCCGAATACACTCCGCCAAGCGCGCCTCTCAAGCCCACGCGATCGCCAACGAGGCCGCTCTGGGTTTGTCTCGCTGGCGGACTGATAGCAACCGTAGTCTTCATCATCGCAGAGCTATTGGTCGTAGGTATTTTGTTCGGTTCGTTCGGCGAGCAACTAGGACTTGTCGATTCCCAAAATGAGCGGACACTTGAAGATCCGAGTCTAGTCCCCATCTTCATGGCCATAGGAATGCTCCTCTCGATTGCGTTCGGAGGGTTTTGTACGACACTCCTTCGTCGAAGCGACGAGATTGAACCGGCCGTGCTCCTCGGAGTAGCACTAGGCGTTGTGTCGCTATTCATGTCGTCGCGAGAGGCTGATGTTGGAGTAGCAGTCGCAGTCGTGGGGCTTGGTGTCACGACCCTCTTCTCGTGCGTTGGATGGGTGTTCGGCCGACGTCACGCCGCATAACAATCCCCTGAACCTGACAGAGAGTTTGACGAGTTGGTGGCGGTGCCCCGCGGCCTCGATTCGCGCTGACGCGCGAAAAGTCCGCTCGGTACCACCTTGCGCCGACGGTGTATGCTGTAGGCTAACCCTTGAGGCGGACTCCGCAGGTTATGGGAGTATCCGTTATGCGGCATGACGAGATGCGTCGAATCAAGCGAACCTCCCGCCTGCGCGAAATGACAGGAATTACCCACTCAATCGATAAGTATCGAGGTGCTGGAACGTTCATGTTGTTGATGTTGTTCGGATCTTTCGGTGCGTGGGTAGGGGGGTCTATCCAAGACGAAACGCTGGTAGTACTCGGGGGTATGGCCGCCGGATTGGCGGTTGGAATCGCATTCGTTCTGTGGCGAGAATCGCGAAAACACACGTAGGCGTGATTTTGAGAAGCCGTGCCGCGTCACGCCGCATAACAATCCCCTGAACCAGACAGAGCCTGGTCTGGCTGGGAACGAGGATCGCCGCCCACGTTCTTCTTGTCCTTCGGACCGAGGCGGTGGGCGGCTCGTGCTGACTGGCTTCGGGGCTGTTACGCTCGACAAAACCCTTTGAGCGGGCTCTGCAGGTTATGGGAGTATCCGTTATACGGCACGCGTCTAACTTGGGAGACGGCTTGCGGCCCCGAATCGTCTGTTGCCTCCTCGCAATACAGGTGCTGTCAGGATGTGGTCCTGCAGGCGATCTCATCAACTATGTAGTCCGCTCCTTTCTGTATGAGCCGTTTCGAATTCCCGCTGAATCGATGGCGCCGACCCTGCTCGTCGGGGACCACCTATTCGTCAGCAAGTCTGAGTACGACTCGCGACCGCCTCGCGCCGGAGAGGTTGCCGTCTTCTGGGTTTCCAGGTCCGGGTACGAGATCCGACCGGCTGACCTGGCGCCGAACGGCCCGAAAGAGGCCTTCATCAAGCGCGTTGTTGGCTTGCCGGGAGACACAGTCGAGGTTCGAGGCGGCCGCCTCTATTTGAACGACGAGCTCATGCCCGAGAGTTCGACCGGCGAGCGCTACACGAGTAAGAGCGGTCAATCCCTCGAGATCTTCCACACTCGAGTAGGCGAGTTCCAGTTCGAGATCGTCCGCGGCGGCCCTCGTCAATCGCCCGATCTCCCTCGAACTGTCGTTCCACCTGATAGGTACTTCGTGATGGGCGACAATCGCGACAATTCGAACGACAGCCGCTTTTGGGGAACCGTCGTTGCATCCGATTTCGTGGGCCCAGCAACCTACATCTACCTGTCGAGTGACGATCGGGGCGGTGGAGCGACGTGGCGTGAAGTGCAGGGTGCTCGTCCGGACGCGCGCCATATAACAAGCCCCTGAAGCGGACAAGGCGTTTGACGAGTGAGGGGCGGTCTCCGCGACCTCATCTCGACTTCGTCGAGAAGGCCGCTCGTGGTATTCTGGCGGCGACCTTGAACTTCTCGGAGTGGCCCCGCCGGCG
>JAPIWU010329972.1:0-11547 GCA_037576205.1 Pyrocystis lunula | reverse complement strand
ACCAATACATGGCCCTGCAAGGTTGGGTGACCATTCCCAAAATCCATGGGGTGCGAGGGACCGAAATTGTCTTGATATGCCAGCCTCATCAGATTCCGGGCAATCGTCCGGATCGAGCGGATTGAGCCCTTCACGTACCTCCGCTCCGTCCCACAGCGTGTCTCCGTCGGTATCATGATCCAGCGGATCCGTACCCGCCAGCGCTTCATCGGTGTCGTTTAAGCCGTCGCCATCATCATCTTCATCCGCGTTGTTACCAACCCCGTCATAATCGGTGTCGAGTTGCTCCGCAGGATCAAACACAAATGCATCCATGGTAGCGGGGACTGAGTCTCCGTCACTGTCCAGCACGGTTGTGTCGTTGTCTTCGAATGCGACCAGCAACGCCTGATTCAGATCGGATTGTGGATCCTGAAATTCGAAACCAAGAACAATGGGCGCCGACTCGTCAGACGACAGCGTAACCGTAACCGAAACCGTTTCTGATGGGTCAAGGTTACCGTCGCCACCCAGCACCGCAGGGTCGCTGATGATTGTCAGTTCGTGGGACGACGACGATTGCGGCCACAATGAATACGAACTGAACTGAGTTAGAGGCACCGACAACGTACTGTTGTTGGTTAACTGCAGCGTGAATTCCGAGCCGGAAGTCGCTTCATTGCCGACAAATGCTGCGTCTGATGAGGGCACGATGGAAAAAGAACTGGCGTTAAACAGATCACACACATCACCCGTGCTGTCTACATCTTCATCAGCCTGGTTGGCGTTAGCGGCTAGTGGACAGTTGTCCTCGTGGTCGTACCAACCATCGTCATCAACATCTGAAGTCACGCATGCGTCGCCTACGCCATCACCGTCGCTGTCAGCCTGGCCGGGGTTCGCGACGTACGGACAGTTGTCGACATCGTTGGCGATCGAATCAGCATCCAGGTCATCAGCAGGCGCAATGACGTCGAAGCTCAGAGAGTCAGCGTTGTTGCCTTCATCTGTGTCTGCTTCCATGGTGGTAATGAGGCCATCGATGGACAAAGCTCCAAGCGCATCGAATTCGAACTGCAGCGTGCTGGGATAGACGGCGCCAGCTTCCATATCGCCTAAAGCACAACTGGCTGTCGTGCTGTTGAGAGTACACAAATCGTCCATCGTAACGCCGTCAATCTCGATCAGAATCGCAACGTTGGCAACATCCGCAGAAAAATCGAGCTCCAGCGTCACGGCGGAAGCGGTCGTGCTGCCTAAGTTACTCATCGCTATGTCTAAAGTTCTTGATTCCCCGAATATCGCGTCGTTACCGGCTGCTGTGTCGGCCATGGCGACACTGAGGTCTACGTCTGACACCGGTGCCCCATACACCGCTTCAACACCTGCGATGTCGTCTGCGGTCGGCGCGATTATGTCGCTGAGTGCAGTGGACATGATCGCTGGCACACTGTCCTCGTGGTTCAACCCCAGCGCGTGCCCAAGCTCGTGCACCGCCACGCGCTTGAAATCGATATTAAAAAAGGTGGGCGGATCATCATTGATCACCCACGTGCGGTTTTCATTGAAGACAATGCCTGCCTGCACGATCTGGCCACCGCTGGACCAGCGAATGGTCGCGGCCAGGGTGGTCGAACCCCACTCTTGAGAGCAACTCTGTTCACTGAACTGTACGCCGTTGCCGATCGGATCGTTATTGGGGTTGGAACAGGGATCCTTATAGACACCAAGGTTGGCGTTTAAGGTAAAGCTGGTGACGTTGTTCCATTCCTGCATGGCATCGAAAAAGGTCTGGTTCAGTTGCTGAATGGTAAAGCCCGGTGGACCACCGGCCAGATTCACATCGTACGAAGTGGTTGGGCCTGGCCATGCATCTCCAGACAATTCGTAGGCCCGGGCTGATGTTGATAACAGGCAGATGGTTGCCGCTGCTGTCAGCAGCGCAGCTCTACTCATCGTGCACATTAACATCGCCGCGGTTCACCTGGGCATCCACACGTGCTTTAAACGCGCTCAGGGTCATGGCGGTGTCGGGCGAGTCCCCGCTGCGGGTCTGCACGCCGTGGGCAATCCCGCGGGAAATGCCGAACTCGGTCAGGGGGGCGTCACTGATGTCGACCACGGTCAGATTGTTGGCGGTGGTGACGATGGGCTCTGCGCCTGGTTGTACCTTGAAGTGCCCCTGGTCCCAGCCCACCAGTGGATTCATCTGCTGCACGCTGGCTGATTCGACGAAGTAGATACCTACCTCGTTCTCGGCGGGATAGTGCATAGCGCTGACGTCCAGGGTCATGTCACCTACGGTGCCCCCCATAAACTTAAGGTGCAGGGTGTCTGTGTCAGTCTGGCCCTTCAAGACGTCGGCCACGGTCACCTCAACGTGTGTCCAGATAAATCGTCCCTCGTCGTCATAGCGTGCATAGACACGCGAGACCCGACCTTCGACGATGAGCTCGGCACGCTCGACCAGATCGACAAAGGCGACCTGTTGAACGGTGGTCGCAACAGCGGGCGCTGCGAGCAGGAGCAGCAACAGGCTGATGCGAGACAGCGTTCTGCAGGCTGAATTTGTGCGCTCGTTATGACCTTCCATGTGTGGCACCAGAGAACTCCTTAAAGTGCGCAAATACTACACAAACGTTTCTTCTTTATCCGCAGGTGTCCAACAAAGGCCCAGCGCCAGACCAACAGGCATCCACACCAGAAACCAGGTGTCGCCGACCTTATCCAGCAGCTCATGACCATCCAGCAGATGTGCTGAAACGGCCATAACCAACAGGCTCAGGCCCAGCTTGGCATCTTCGGTTTCAAACTTGAGGGCGAAAATCGCGAATGCTTTCCACAGCACGCCGAGATACAGCGCGAGGGCGATCAGACCACCCTGGTGGACCAGGGCCAGATACAGATTATGGGGGTGTGAAAACAGCAGACCTTCGATCACCATGTCATCTTCAGTGGCAATGCCGAGGCCGAACAGTAGACCGCCGTTGACTGTTATGTTTTCCCAGGTGGTACTCCAGATATCCAGACGAAAGCTGGTACCGCGTGGCAGCAGCAATTCGCGGGTAGTGTCGCTGAGTAACAGAATGAGCAGACTGACCACCAGAACCGCCGCCAGCGCGGCTACCGCCGCGACAAACTGGCGCACGTCGTGCGTACGTTTGGCCAGCAGATAGGCGCCCACGCCGATCACCACACTGACCCAGGCATTGCGTGAATCAGATAGATAGACGGCATAAGCGATGAGCAGGGCAGCAAACAAGCTGAAGACTACGACAAGATTACGCGGTGAAGTGGTCGCAGCGCGCAGCACGAAAATCAATACCACGCCATAAACCAGCGCTGCGATAACGTGCGTATCCAACTGCCCCAGGCCGTTCAAACGACCATCGGCGGGATTCGTCAGGTAGAAATTCGCGACCGCTGCACCGACGGCCAGCACACCGGTGAGGGTCAACCCGATGCTCATCCAGCGCTGCAGTTGCCCGCGCAACTGGCATTCAGCCATGGCGACTACAAAGGTCAGAATCAGCAGCGCGCGCACCCAGTTGGAAGCCGCCGCGCGCAGGTCGAATGGTTCTGACCAGAAGGTACTGAGGGACAACCAGGCGAGCAATGCAGTGATCCACAGCATCAAAGGCAAGCGAAAGACATCGACCCATCTGGGAGTGAAAGCCAGCATCAATATTGCCAGCAGATAGGTTGGGTAACTCGACCGACTCTGGCTTTCCAATAGCAGCACTGAAACAAAACAGAGCACGATCAGCACAGCCATGAGCTGGATGCGGTCTGCAAAGAAGGACCTGCTTGTCTGGCGGAGGTTGTGCACTATTTGCATATAACTTGCATATAACCGGCGTACTCTCTGACTGACAGGTCGCGTGCTGCGCGAACGGCACGGGTTCACCAGGACTTGACGATCCTGGAAGCCACTTGCCCGGATCCCAAAACACAACTCAATCGATCCAAGCAACTCAATCGACCCAAGCGATCCAATCGACTCAATCGATCCAATCGACGTTTTGCGCGAAAGCGCAAAACTCGCTAAGTCCACGCCTCAAGGCGTGGACGACGTGGTGGGCCCACCAGGACTCGAACCTGGGACCAATGGATTCGCAATTGTCCAATGTTTCTATCGGTTGCGGACTATCTCATCTTCCTCGCCGGTAGCCGGGCTACCTCGTTAGGAAGCGGGACGCTCATGCCTGTTATTAAGGACACTTGGCAACTGCCAGCCCTCAGGTAGTCTCTGCACCTTCTGACAGTGTACTGTCAGCTTGGCTCAGGATTGCCGGCGATCTTTTTTGCAAAAGAAACGCTACGGTTTCCCTGAATTCATCCCGTTCAACCTGCAGCTTTCGCACACAGGCACACCATTTTGATGAGTCCACTGCTCTAACCAACTGAGCTATAGGCCCGAAGCGGCGATGATATCACTGGCCGTCTGCGAAGCATAATATTCGAGCAGTACATCTCAGTGTTTACAGGTGCTGGGTACAGCGGGCAACCTGGCAGAGGAATTGTCGTGCTAGTTACGGCGAGCGAGTTTTCTTGCGAACGCAGGTAACCCGTCGGTTTCTAAAACGTAACGCCCAAACTGTTCGGAACCGTCAGCGCTGAAGTGTCCGCCGTCAAAGTAGATCAGTTTTGCTCCGAGGTAGGCAGAGCATCGGTTTTCTGGACAGAGATATTGGTTAGCATCGAAATACTGCACGCTCGAGTGCTCGCGCGATAATTGCTCCAGTACCTCGTTCATCTGATAAGCGTCAGGGCCTTCAATCGTAAACAGGCGCTGGCAATCGATGAATGGCATGTGGACTCCGCGTGCCGCGCATGTTCTGTCGAGATTGGCGAATCGCTGAATATAGGGTAGTAGGATCACGTCCTTCCCGGACGCCACCAGGCGCTCTACTGTACTGATCACTCGGCGAGCGAATTCAACGTTCGAATCCTGATATGACTGCCAGCTTGCGCCAAGAACTATGACCTTATATTCAGATAGTACACTCTCGACGATGGGTTTCGACGTTTGACAGGATTTGCGGTACCGATTACTGGTATAAGAGTCGACTTCGCCAAATATCGGCGGGCAGGCGGAATGGGCGATGTTGCGGAAGCTGAATCCTCCAGCCTCTGCAAAAATTTTCAGCATTCCGGCGAAATGAGCAGCGTTTGAGTCACCCCAGAGTAAAACTTCTGGTTCACCATCAGTCGCGTCTCCAACTATGCAGCGTGACTCGTTCAAATGAGATTTCTTGAGTCGAACTTTCTGGCAGACGTAGTTCGCCTTGAATGGTGGGTCCGATTTGACACGAGCCTGTTCTAAACCCTTGATGTTCGTCCAAGGCATTACACCGTCGCCTAAGGAAGTGGCAAAGCCAAAACAAAGCAGTAACGCTGCAGGCACAAAAACGAATCGAACGAGTGTCTGGGAGAGTTTTCGCGTTGAATGCCTGAGCGGTTGCTCGACGAAATAGTAGCTGCAGCTCGCGAGTCCGAGCATGATAACAAACAAAGTAAAGCCAACTGGTATATCGATTTCGACCAGCGCGTAGCGTGTGTACGCCAATACAGGCCAGTGCCAGAGATAGAGTGAGTAGGACAGGTCGCCTATCCACGTCATTGGTTTGCAGCTCAGAATGGGAGTGATAATCGAGCGTCCGTAACTTCCCATCGCCAGTAACAGCAGCGTTCCGATGGTTATCGGCACAGCGGAGAAACCGGGAAAGCCATCGTGCTCGGATTGCAAGAGCAGACAAGCTACGACTGTGGCTAATCCCGCAATTGAAATCAGGTTGAGGGAGAGAGTTGAGAAGCGCAGGGTTCGATTATCGCTAATCCACATTGCGAGCATTGCCCCAGCCAATAGCTCGAACGCCCTCGTGGGTAACATGTAGTAGGCAAAATCAGGTGCGGAACCTAGCAGAACTTCGCCAAGGACAACTGAAGCGATCAGTGCAATTCCAACTAGCAGGTATCTGAAATGGGTTGCGGTGAGGTGCAGCAAGCCCGCAAGAATCAGTGGCCAGATCAGGTAAAACTGTTCTTCCACGCCCAGTGACCAAAGATGGAGCAAGGGCATCTCGGCGCTGCTTGGTGCAAAGTAGCTCGTGTCGATAAGTAGATAAAAATAAAAATTCGCAGCGGATAATCCAGAGAAAATGGCGCTTACACTTAACGCTTCCAGGTCTTCTGGCAGTAGTGTTATCGACCCCACTGCAAGCACGACAAAGACCAGGCAGATCATCGCAGGCAACAGACGCTTAATGCGCCTATTGTAGAAATCGCCGATCGTGAAGGTCCCGGCTGCGTGGCGCTGCAGCATGTTCATGGTGATCAGATAGCCTGAAACTGTGAAGAACATATCAACGCCCAGAAAACCTCCGGGTAGGCTCCAGGCCCAGATATGAAATGCGACCACTGCCAGAACCGCAATCGCCCGCATTCCTTGGATGTCGGTTCTGAACTGGGTAGAGTTACTCAATACAATAGTAGGCCGGGGTTCGTTTCGCCCAGAGGCTAAGTGAGGCAGTGCGCATCCTACTGTAATTTCCGACGGGGTGGTATTCAGGTGCTAATCGGGGCCAACATTTTCACTAGGAAGTACCTTGTTGCCGGTTGTGTGGGGATTGTCCTGCTAGCGTTTGTGTTATTGGTTTACTCAGGGAAACCAATCAGTCAGGCAGATGTTCTACTCCATCAACTAAGCACTTCAGAGACAACTACGGGCCAATCTCTGCAAACAAGACTGCACGAACTGGCGCGGCTGCAGAAACGGCGACCGCAGATCAATTTTTATCTGCACAACAAGGTGGCCCAACCAGCGCGGCAGGTGTCGCGCTATAAACAACACGGATTGCGCGTACGCGACAACCCTCCGTTAATGCTGCAACCACCCGTCAACTGGGGTGATAACCCGAACAATGATGCGAACTGGCTTTTTCAGAAAAATGCTCTGTACGTTCTTACACCGGTTATCCAGCTGCATCAAGCAAGCGGTGATAAGGCATCTCTGGAGCTTGCAGGCAGGTTGCTCGAAGATTGGGCAGACTACAATCTGCAGCAAAGGCAGGATAATGAATATCGATGGTATGACATGGCGGCGGGTCTGCGCGCGGTGCTCTATGCCTATGTCATTGATGCAGAATTGCGCTCCGATACACCGGACTATTCGCGCCTGTCGAACCTCTTGAAGGCGGCTGTCGCACATGCCGAAAGACTTGCAGAACCAGCCGATCTAGCGATAGGGAATCATGCGTACTTCCAGTTGGCTGGTCTGGCTGCGATCTGCGAAGCAGTTCCTGCGTTACGTAGCTGCCCTGGCTATGCAAGCTATGTGCAGAACAATTTCAATCGTTTGGTAAAGAGACAGTTCAGTGTTGAAGGCGTGCATCGCGAGCATGCCCCTGGTTACCATTTCTTCAGTATGCGACGCCTGTCGAGCTTGTTGGCAACGGGTTGGTTCCATCTGGATGAAGATTCGACTCAGCGCCTGGACATGGCATCGCATGTATTGCCCTGGTTTATTCATCCCGACGGTAGCATGGCTATGATTGGTGATACTGACAGACAGCCCGGGACCTTACGCTCGTTTGTTAAATCACAGGCACAGGGTTGGACTGCAGGGCAAGACGTCGGGGTCAGCTTTCCTCAATCTGGGTACGCAATGCTGAGGGCTGCCAGCGGAGATCGGCGTTCAGCGGCGGGAAGTTATCTGATTCTTTGGGCTGGGGATGAACAACCCGGCGATCCCCACGAGCGCGGGTACGGGCACTCCCATGCGGACAATCTGACCTTTGAGTGGTCCGGAACTGGAGTGCCCGTGCTGGTTGATGCGGGTAAGTACAGTTATGACGGTGACGCCTGGCGATCGTACTTTCAAAGCACTCGCGCCCATAACACGATAGAGGTGGATGCGGAAGATTTCGACAATGCCTCAAGCCCGGGAATTCTTCCTGGTATTCAGAGCGTCGGTAGTGTCAACGAGCTCAAGCACATTCACGCGGCGGTTGCCTATCGCGAACTCGAGTTAACGCATGACCGATTGCTGGTGCTGTCACCGGGGGAATGGTTGGCGGTCGTCGACCGATTGTCAGGGGAAAGTACGCGCACCTTTACACAATGGTTCCACTTTGAGGAGCAGTGGCAGATTAGTGCCGAACGAGATCACTATGTCGGACGGCGAGGCGATGTGCTGATGTCGGTGCAGAGTCTGGGTGCGACTGCACCCGTTGGCCGGCTGATTAAGGGTGCGATCAGTCCGAGAATTCAAGGATGGATAAGTCCAGGTTACAAGGAGAAGATACCCAACTATGCGCTGGGCTTTGCGAAATCTGGGCGGCGGACTATCTTCGTCACGATATTCCGCTGGGCAACATCTGAATCCATATCAGACGCACACTTCAAAAGCACGAGCTCCAGTTTGGTTGTTTGTTGGCACGATGATTTCAAGAAAGATGGGTTTGACTTTGATGGGCAGATAGCGAATCGAGTTGAGTGTTAACTGCGCGGTTCAGCAAATCCATGTAAAATCTGCCTGAAGCCAGTTTCGTTCAGTTCCTGTTTAGGTCGGGCTGCGATAATTTGGCCACTTAAAACCTTTAGTACACTGAGAACTCTATGAATATTCGAAACTTTCTTGCCATCTTGTCGGTGGTCGCGCTCACCGCTTGCACCACCAACCCCTACACCGGTGAACGCGAGGCCTCCAACGCAGGCAAAGGTGCCGCCATTGGCGCGGGTATTGGCGCGGTGCTGGGTGTTCTGACGGGCGACGATGCCGACGAACGCCGCAAGCGCGCGCTGATCGGACTGGGCGCGGGTGCACTCACGGGTGCCGGCGTAGGTGCTTATATGGATGCCCAGGAAAACAAGCTGCGCGCCCAGTTGCAGGGTACCGGCGTGAGCGTGACCCGCCTGGGTAACGACCTGGTGCTGAATATGCCCGGTAACATCACTTTTGACGTAGACCGCACTGACCTGCGTGGTGATTTTCTGAGCGTGCTGGATTCGGTCAGTCTGGTGCTGAAAGAATACAAGAACACCCTGATCGACGTGACCGGTCATACCGACAGTACCGGCTCACTGGCACACAATATGGATCTCTCAAAACGCCGCGCCGACAGCGTCGCCACCTACCTGCGTGCCACCGGCATTCAACCGGTGCGTATCGAAACACTGGGTGTGGGTCCGAACTACCCCATTGCAGACAACACCTCCGCCGCTGGCCGGCAGATGAACCGTCGGGTTGAACTGTTCCTGCGACCGATTGTGCAAGGCTGATATGCAGCCCCGCGATAATGTGACTTCGGTCACATTATCGCTTTCTCGCTGACCTCACGCCCGCCTGAAATACGGTAGATTGCGCGAGGTCACAAAACCCTGTCCGCAGCAGTGAAATCATGCGCCATTGAATAAATTTTCGGTGGCGTTATGCGTATTGCTCAGTCTCTCTGGCTGGCGTTGACAATCGGGCTTGTCGTGGGCTGCGGCAGTGGCAGCAGTTCCGGCAGTTCCGAGCCTCAAGGAACGACCACGCCACCGCCAGCGGTGCAGAGTGCGCCGGAAATCAGCGGTCTGAACCCGACTCAGGTGAGCGCCACGGTGACCAGCGGCGAGTCCACCTCGGCTTCTGTCTCTTTCAACAACAGCGGTGATGCGACGCTCACCTATGAGTTAACCAGCTCAGACAGCTTTGTCAGTGTCAGCAATGGCAGTGGCTCGCTTGGCGCCAACGATACCGGCAGTGTCAGCGTCAGCCTGACCTGCGACAGTGCCGATGAGAGCGGCGTGTTGAGTCTGGTGACCAACGATGCCGATGAAGGTCAGCTGACCATTCCGGTCAGCGTGACTTGTGAAGCGCCGGCCAGCTTCGAAATTTCACGTGTGGTGATGAATCAGGGCGCGCGAGTATTTGACTCCGATCTGGACAGCGCCCCCGCTTTCGATATTGTCACTGGCCGCGACATGCTGGTGCGAGCCTTTGTTACTGGCATAGGGTTCTCGCCTGATGCTGATGTTGTGCTGGTGAATAACCTGGGTGGCGAACAGCGCTTTGCCATGCAGGTGCCGCCCACCGTGAGCCAGGTGCCTGCGGATGAAAGCCTGCTCAGTGCCAGTCACTATGCGGTGCTGCCAGCCAGTGCGCTGGCGGTAGGTTCGAGCTTGCGTATCGAAGTCAGCCCCCAGAGTAACACCACACGCTATCCGGCCAGTGGCAACGTCGATCTGGGCGTGGTCGATCCGGGTGATTTTGCGGTCACCTTCGTACCGGTGACCTTCAATGGCCAGACGCCGATCATCGATGGTGATCAATACCTGCGCCAGACGCTGCAGAAACTGCCGGTGGGCGATTACAACATCGACGTGCGCCTGCCCTATGTATTTACCGGCAGTTACGATCTGGATGTGCTGCTGGATGAAATCACCGATCTACGCAATCTGGATGGCAGCACACGGCTCTATCACGCGGTGATTATTCCACCGACCCAGGGTTCTCAGACGGCCGGCCTCGGCTATGTGGGCTTTCCGGTCAGTGTGAGCATTGATCTGGGCGGCTCGCAGGACGTTATTTCTCATGAGATCGGTCATAACCTCAATCTGCGCCATGCCGGGGGCTGCGATGCGCCCAACTCTGATCCCGACTTTCCCTACAGCGACGGCGATGTGAACAGTTGGGGCTATGATGTGTTCAGCCAGCAACTGGTGGAACCGACCCCCACCCGCAAAGATCTGATGAGTTACTGCAGTGATTTATGGATCAGTGATTACCACTTCGACAAAGCGATGACCCATCGAGCACTGAACCCGCTGGGGGTCAGCGGTCGCAGTGGCCTGCTGATCAGTGGGCGCATCGTCAACGGCGAGGTGGTGGGTAAGCTGCGACCACTGGTGGTGCTCGGCAGATGTGAGACGTGCGTTGATGGTTTTACGTAGCGCAGCCGCTTTTAGGAGGGCATGGGTAGTGCCGGGGTCCGTGGAACGTAGTACAATTAGTGGTAGCGCCCGCAACAAGTTGTGGAGTAGCGGAAGCTGTGGGTTTGTTGGTTGCAACGGCATCTAGAATGGCAGCGAGCAGGCCCCCGACGATGTTGGCCCAACGTTGGGTGAAGGCCTTTTGGGATTCGTTTGACCGCAGGTGTCGTGTGGACTGCCGGCAATTCCAGCAACATGCTGGCTGAGTGATGAACCAAGCAAAAAAAGGCTGCGTGGTCGAGCCACGTAGATGGGCAGGGCGAGTTCCTGCACGGGTGGTCGCAGCATTTGTCCAACAGCGACACCTTCCGGAGGTGCTTCCGGGCGATCAGGTTGGCGACCCGGCTGTTGGGGCAATCGTGCCCGGACCTCAGCGAGCTGTCCGCCCCGTTGGTGCGTGGATCGCAAGGTGTGCATGCGGGCGGCTTTGCACCTTTTTCGAGCGTGCGATCGTGGCGCGCCTTAGCATGCATGCGGGGTTGCTTCCCCATGCAGCGCGTTGTGGGGTCCAGCCTTTCCCTTCCCTGCCCTTCCCTGCCCTGCCCTGCCCTGCCCTGCCCTGCCCTGCCCTGCCCTGCCCTTCCCGTTCCTGCT
>JAPIWU010328866.1:0-11550 GCA_037576205.1 Pyrocystis lunula | reverse complement strand
GATGCGAGAAGAAGGGGATCACGCCGCGCGCTTGATCATCGACGATCGTGTCCGGCGAATCCTGTACGACGCGAACGACCGGGGACTTCGGCTCGAGGTGGATGGTCATCCGCTGCGCTTCGGTTCCCAGACCGCGGGACAGGTTCGCTCGGGAACGCCCGCGGTCGTGGTGGCAGTCCAGGTGAAGGTCGGCGACAGCGTCGATGCGGGCCAGCCGCTCGGGCTACTCGAAGCCATGAAGATGGAGATCGGCTTCAACGCGCCGGTCGGTGGCACGATCAAGGAGATCCTGGTCCAGAAGGGTCAGCAGGTCGCGGCGGGAGACGTGATCCTGGTGATCGAAGAGTCCGCCGATGATCCGGCGGCGGAAGCCGAGCGCAGCCGACTCGCACTCCCGAGCCAGGTCGACCCCTTGGCTCTGCTCTTCCAACCCGAGGATTCCCCGGACGGGGTGAAGCCCCTCGGTCGACCCGACCTCGCCTCCGCCGACCAGGCGGACATGCGCCTGCGACGCGGTGCCATCGACGCGATCCGTGAAGAAGTCCGGCGGGTGCTGCTCGGCTACGACGCCAACCCGGATCGCGCGGAGTCCCTGACCGCCTTCCTCGAAGCCCCGCTCCCCGAAGGCATCTCGGAAAGCTTCTGCCGTGAGCTCGCGGAGATCCGCCACGAAGTCACGGCTTTCGCCGACGTGGAGAATCTCTCGATCCGTGCCCCGAGCGCCTCCATTTCCGGGGAATCGGGTCCCTCGAACGCCGCGCGCCTGCGCATGCTCCTGAGGCGGATCGAGGCCAAGGGCTCGGGCATCGACGAAGGCTATCTCGAACTCGCACGGGCGGCGCTGGCCCAGTACGGCGTCTCGGAGCTCGGGGCGACGGATCCGGTGCGTCGCGCGCTCTTGCGAATCCTTTCGTGTCAGGCGGACAAATCGCTTCGACTCTCGTTGATCCTCGGCGTGCTCCGCCGCATCACCGCCGTGGCGCAGAGCGGAATTCATCTCGGCGACGATGAGCGCCTGGCGAAGGCTCTCAACCGGATCGCGCGAATGCGCCCGCAGGTTACGGATCCCGTCGCGGATGCAGCCCTCGAAGCGGCCTATGTGATCTTTCAGCAACCGGGCATCGAGGAGCGCGCAAAGCGCTCTTCGAGTTCCGTCGAAGAGTGGCTGGCCGCAGCGGAGATGGACGTCGTCGCTCCGCCGTCCGGGGTCCTGTTGGAAGTCGCTGCGTCCCCTCGCCGGGTCTTCGAGCGCGTGGGGCGCTGGATCGGAGGTGAGGATCCGAATCGTCGCGCGATCGCGCTGGCCGCCCACGTCCAGCGACGTTATGCGCCGGCGAGCCCCGACGCCTACCGCGCGGTGCGAGTGGACGGGGAGCCGATCCACTGCGTCGAATACGGGGGCAAGGGCGTCGTACTCGCTGCGACCGGCCTCGCAACGGACACCGCGGTCTGGATGGACCGGCTGGTTCGCGGCGCCGACTCGCTCCTCGAACACGATCCGGCGACACCGATCGTGGCACTCGAATACCTGATACCCGCCGAGTCCGAAATCGACTGGGAAGCGACGCTAGGCGAACTCGAAACCGCCTATCGCGGTGCGAGCTTCGAATGGCGGATGACGGTCGGATTGCTCACGCCGGACGGCGAGGGTGACATCTACCGGACCCTCGTGCGTCGAAACGGCCGACTCGAGGAGGCGACGGAAAACTACGATCTCCATCCCGAGACCGCCGGCCGAATCGTCCTCGAGCGTTACCGCGATTTCGACCTCGAACGATTGCAGGCGGACGAAGGGATCTACGCCTTCCATGGTCGTGCGAAGGGTGGGCCGGGAGACGAACGCGTCTTCGTGCTGGCGGATGCGCGGGATCGCTCGCCGGAACCCGGCCGCGAGCTCTATCACCATCTGGCGACCTTCGAGCGCGTCTTCAACCGCGCCGCTCGTTGGCTGCGAACGATCCTGCAAACCCGTGACCCGCGTCGCCGCCTGCAGTGGAATCGAATCGCCATCTTCGTCGCACCGGCCATCTTCGTCGATGAGGACGTCGCCGCGGAGATCGCCCGCCGCCTCGCGCCGGCCACGCGCCACCTCGGGCTCGAGAAGGTGGTGGTGCGGCTCAATCGGCTGGACCGTGAGCGTCCCGATGCACCGGCGACGCCTTGTGAACTCGTCATCACCGACACCGGCGAGCAACTCGAAATCGATTGGCGCCCGCCCCATGATGAACCCCTGGAGATGGCGCAGGAATACGAGCGCAAGGTCGTGGCCGCTCGGCGCCGTCGACTCATCTATCCCTACGAGATCGTAAAGATGTTGACCAGCGAATCCGACGACGGTTCGCGCTCGGACGGGAACTTCGAGGAATTCGATCTCGACCCGGAGAGCAAGACCCCGCTCGCCAAGAGCGTCGGCGATCGACCCTACGGCGAAAATGTGTCCGGGGTCGTCTTCGGGTTGATTCGGACGCCGACGGAAAAGGTGCCGGAGGGCATGCTGCGTGTGCTGGTGCTCTCCGATCCGACGATGGGCATGGGATCGCTCGCGGGCCCCGAATGCGACCGCGTCATCGCGGCCTTCGACCTCGCCGAATCCCTCGGCGTGCCCCTCGAATGGGTACCGGTCTCGTCCGGCGCGAAGATCGCGATGGACAGTGGCACCGAGAATCTCGATGCGACCGCCCGCGTCGTGCGCCGCATCGTGACCTTCACCCAGAGTGGCGGAATCGTTCACGTCATCGTGCAGGGAGTCAACGTCGGCGCGCAAAGCTACTGGGACGCGCTCTCCACCATGCTGATGCATACCCGCGGCGTGCTCATCATGACCCAGAACGCGTCCATGGTCCTGACCGGACGGGCGGCCCTGGAGGCTTCGGGCGGTGTGTCCGCCGAGGACGAGATCGCGATCGGCGGCTTCGAGCAGATCATGGGTCCGAACGGGGAGGCACAGTATTTCGCGCGCAACCTCGCGGACGCCTACCGGATTCTCTACGAGCACTACCGATATACCTACGTCGTTCCCGGCGAGGCGGGTCCGAGGCCGTTCCCGACGACGGATCCCCGGGAGCGATCGATCGGAGACACGCCGATCGGTCCGGAAGATGCCGACGGACTCGCGACGATCGGGGAGCTCTTCGACAACGAGACGAATCCCGGGCGCAAGCGCGCCTTCTCGATGCGGGCGGTGATGAAGTCGGTCGTCGATGCCGACGGTGGCCACCTCGAGCGCTGGAATGCCTGGGTGGGCGCGGAGACGGCGATCGTCTGGGATGCCCATGTCGGCGGGAAGCCGGTGTCTCTGATCGGAATCGAGAGCCGCAACGTTCCGCGCGACGGCTACCACCCAGTGGATGGTCCCGAGTCCTGGAACGGGGGCACGCTCTTTCCGCAGTCGTCGAAAAAGGTGGCGCGGGCGATCAACGCGGCCAGCGGCAATCGGCCGATCGTCGTGCTCGCGAACTTGTCGGGTTTCGATGGTTCCCCGGAATCGCTGCGTAAGATCCAGCTCGAGAACGGCGCGGAGATCGCGCGGGCGGTCGTGAACTTCGACGGTCCGATCTATTTCGTCGTCGTGTCGCGCTATCACGGTGGCGCCTATGTCGTCTTCTCCCAGGAGTTGAACGACAACATGCAGGCGGTCGCGCTCTCGGGTTCCTACGCCTCAGTCATCGGCGGCGGACCGGCGGCGGCCGTGGTCTTCAGCCGGGAGGTTCGGGCGCAGGCCCTCGATGATCCGCGGGTCAAGGACAAGAGTGAGGTCGCCCGTCGTCATCCGACCGAGGAGAATCGGGCGGTGCTCGAAACGGTGCTGCGTGAGGTGACCCTCGAAAAGCAGGCGGCGATGGCAGCGGAGTTCGACTCGATCCATACGGTCGAGCGCGCGCGGGAAGTCGGATCGCTGACGGCGATCCTCGAGCCGACGGAGTTGCGGCCCCGGTTGATCACAGCGCTCGACGAAGCGTCGCGGGGCGCGTGATCGGCGACGGCCGCGTGACGACTCTTTCGTGAGGAACGGGTCGTGAGAAACGGGCTTCGTGAGGAACGGGTCGTGAGTCGCCGCGCCGCGCCAGCGGAGCCGCCTACGCGCTGGGCGAGGGTCCAGAACAGGCTGATGGTCGGGGCGATCGCGGCGGCGATCCGCCTGGCTGAATTCGCCGGGATCGACCGCAGCCTGGCATTCGGCGCCGGCTTCGGTCGCGCGTGGCATCTCGTTCGAGGGCCGCGCACGCGACGGGTCCGGCGCCAGCTCGCCGATGCGTTCCCGGAAATGCCTGCACCCGAGCGACGGGCCATCGAAGTGCAGGTCTTCGAACATCTCGGACAGGGACTTGCCGAACTAGTACTCATGTTAGGCCGACATCGGACGCGCCTGCTGGACAAGCTCGAGATCGTCGGCCTCGAACATCTCGAGCGCGCGAATCGCGAAGCCGGAGGGATCGGCGCGGTCGTGATCGGCCCACACCTCGGAAACTGGGAACTCGCGGCGGCGAAGCTCGCGGCGGTAGGTGTCCCCGTTGCAGCGGTCTACCGCGGACCCGGTCAACCGGCCCTCGCGGCGGCCCTGCTCGAGATTCGTGCGGGACGGCTCGGCGTGGCCTCTGCCGAGGCGACCGACGCGGCGACGATCGAACAGATCGCGATGGGACCGCGAGCGGGTGTTCGATTCATCCGTGCCCTCGAATCCGGCCGGAACGTACTCGTCCTCCTCGATCAGCACGCCCGCCGCGAAGAAGGCATGATCGTTCAATTTTTCGGTCGCCCGGCCAGCACACGATTCGGCCCGCTGAAATTGGCGAAGCGAACGGGTGCGCCGGTCGTGATGGCCTTCGCTCGTCGCGACCCCGATCGTCGCCACCACCGCCTGACCTTTCAGCCTGCACTCCAGCTCGAGCCGGGAGATTCCGATGAGACGGAAATCTTGCGGCGGAATCTTCAGACAGTGACCGCCGAGATCGAGAAGGAAATTCGTAAGAGCCCGGGACAGTGGATCTGGACGCATCGGCGCTGGCGCGGCTCTCGCAGGGAGTCCGGTTCGGGCTGATGGCCCCCGCAACACGCGGCGCGATCGACTCCGGGTAGCCCAAGGGAGTCTCCATATGCGCATCGACCCGCGACCCAGAGCCCGACGTCGTGCTCCACTTCGCCCCCCACTTCGCCCCCTATTGACCCTGGGCCTGACTCTCGTCCTGGGGCTCTGCTCCGTCGGTTGCGGTCCCACACGCCTCGGCTCCCGGATGCCCTGGGCCAGCGCGCCGCCGGCGCCCGCGGCGCCCGACTGCACGGTCGCTCGCGATGTGGTCAACACGGTTGAACTCTTTCGGGAAGCCGAGACCGAACGCGCGAAGCGGTTGGATCGGGAGATCGAAAGGCTCCAGGCCGATCTGCAGACTGCGGAGGCGGCCCTCGTCGACGCGGAGTCAGGTCTGGCCGCCACTCATTCACGGGCCGACGCCGTCTCCTCCCTCGCCGTCACCCGAATCAAGGTCGAGCGAGCCGCCCGTCGCGCGCCCTGGCGTGCTGTGGAGGTGGCGGAAGCGCGACACAAGTTGACCGAGGCGGAGAACCAGGTCGCCGGCGGTCGTTTCGGTGCCGCGCTCTTCTTCGTGTACCGCGCGCGGCGGGTCGCGGAGTCGATCCTGGCGGAATCCGAGGAGATTCTCGAGGCCGGCAACGCACGATTGATTCGGGGGGACCGCGTCAACCTCCGGGCTGGACCCTCGACGGACGAGCGAATCCTCGCGGTGCTCGAGGAGGGGACGCCCGTGATTCCCCAGACTCACGAGGGCGGCTGGACTCTGGTCCAGGTCGCTCGGGGTCCCGCCGGCTGGATCTACCAGGATTTGCTGAGCCACGAGATCCGCCGGCTGGAAGACCTGCCGGCTGCATCGAAGCCCTGATCCGCGGGAACATTGGCTTTGTGCGGCGGCGATGTTCTCGGGTCTCGTTAGTCCGACTCGCGGGGGCTCGTCGCTGAATCGCTCGCGTCGGATATCGGCTCGGAGTCTTCGGCGACGACCACTCGATTTCTTCCCCCGTCCTTGGCCGCGTAGAGCGCGCTGTCCGCGTCGGTGAAGAGCGATGTTCGCACGCCGCGGAAGGCGGCGACGCCGACGCTGATCGTGAGCGTTTCCCGCTCGCTGGGGACATCCTTCACGAAAGGCGTCGCTTCGACGGCTTGTCGGACCTTCTCGCCGAGGGCCGAGGCCCCCTCCAGATCCGTATTGATCGCGAGCAGTGCGAACTCTTCTCCGCCGTACCGGGCGAGCAGATCGGTCTCTCGGACCGACTGATTCAAGACCTCCGCCATCCGGCGCAGGATCTCGTCGCCGCCGGCGTGCCCGAGGCGATCGTTCCACTTCTTGAAGAAGTCGATATCGACCAGGATCAGGCAGAGCGGATCGCCCGTTCGCGTGCTGCGTCGACACTCCGCGGCCAGCACCTCCTGGAAGTAGCGGTGGTTGTGGAGTTTCGTGAGACCATCGGTGATCGAGAGCTGTTCGAGCACGAGGTTCATGTTGGAGAGCTCTTCGTTCTTGGCGAGGAGTTCGTGATTGACGGACTCGATGGCGCGGTGGTTCTCTTCGAGTTCCTGGGCGTTTCGTCCGAGCCCTCGGCTCATCTCGTTGAAGGTCTTCGTGAGCACCCGTACTTCGTCGGTGGAGGATGTCGTCTCATCGATTTCGACGGCGCGCTCTCCGCGGGAGAGTCGCTTCGCTCCGCTCGAGAGGGCGCGCAGGGGTTTCACGATGGACCCGGCGATCCGGTAGGCCGCGAGTCCGACGAATAGCACGATCACGAGGTTCAGTGCGGCCACTCGGCTCATCGAGCGCACGATGGGGGCGAAGGCTTCGTCGTAGGGCTGTTCGATGACGATGGACCAGCCGAATCGGGCGAAGGGTTTCTGGGTCCCGATGACATGCATGCCGAGAGGGTTGTCGTAATAGATCACCGAGGAGGTGAGGTCGCTCTCGACCCCATCGCTATCGAAGCGCGCCTCCGGCCGCACGCCGGGAAGCGGCGTGATGAAGCGTTCAGCCGGGTCGACCAGAAAGATCGAGGAAGAACTCCCGAGCTCGTCGCTCTTCATCATGGCGTCGAGCAGAGCGACATCGACCAGGGCGAAGAGCCGCGCGATCGCGTGACCCCGCGCGTCCCGGATCGGGACGCTGGCGACCTGGATGCGCCGCTCGCCGAGCCATTCGATGCCTTCGATGCGGGTCGGTTCGTCGGGAGCGTGCCGCGCCGTGAGATAGTTCTCGGGAAGTGCCTCGCTGCCGCCCACATCTGCGAGGAATCGGCCCTCCGCCGAGGCGATCACGAGGCGCTCGAACTGGGGGAAGCTTCCGAGCACGTAGCGGAGGTACTCGTCCGTCTCCGCCCGGGCCCGGTCCCCGAAGCGTCCGCGCTTTTCGAGGGAGGGGGTGGATTCGGTGAGGGTCGTGCTCTCGGCGAAGACCTCGATCTCGCGGGTGCGCAGGCGATACCAGTCTTCGAGTTCCTCCGCGATGCGGCTGGCCACCTTGGGCAGGCGCTGGTCGACCTTCTGGCGCAGGAATTGATTGAGTGACTCTGCCGCGATCCAGGAAACCGTCAGTGAGCTCACCACGGTTGCGATGAAGACGAGCGCCGTGATCCGGGCGGCGAGACTGCGGAACGGATTCTTCATCGGATCCTTGGCGCGGAGCCTCGCGCACTCGGGTTGAACTTCGCGGGCCCGCTCGACGTCGCGTCGCGACAAACCCCCTCGTGTAGTTCGGTTCCTGGCAAGCGCGTCTTGACTCCCGGAGCCGCATTCCCCGAGGGATTCCGGTTTTCGAGATGCCCGCCGTGGGGACACCGGATCGCGCGGCTCGCGCTGGCACGATTGCACTTGCCGGGGAGGCTGTGTGATGATTCCGCGACGCGCCCACCGCATCGGACTGATGACCCGTGCGAACGCCCTCATCTGACCGGGCGCCTGTCCTTCTCGCTGTCGAGCCCGACTCGCGTTGCCGGTCGATACGCCCTCTTGGAGACACACTTGCGAAATGCCGATCCGGACGCCGCGAATTCAGCTGCGGCCCCCACCCATCCAGCCGCCCTCGACGCTCCGTCGCCGGCGGAGGCGAACCGGTGGGTGGCGGACGTCGTCGCCGGGGCCCGGCTCGAACGCGAACAGGCGGAGCGGCTCGGAAACGGCCTGGCGGAGGCATCGATCCGTGAGGCCCTCTGCGAAGGCGCCCGCGCGATCAAGCAGAACGAGACTGGAAACCGGGTCACCGTCTCCCGCAACATCTTCATCCCGCTCACGAATCTGTGCCGCAACCGCTGTTCCTACTGCACCTTCGCCAAGCAGCCCGACTCGGCCGAGGCACACACCTATTCGATCGAGGAAGTGGAAGAGGTCGTGAGAGGCGGCGTTGCGACGGGATGCATCGAGGCGCTGATGTGTCTCGGGGACAAGCCGGAAATCGCCTACGGCAGCTACCGCGAGATGCTCGAGCGCCGCGGGCTGACGAGCACGACGGATCTCCTGGTCGACGCCTGCAGGGTGACGATCGAGAAGGGGATGCTGCCGCATACCAACGCGGGAATCCTCACGAAGGACGAGATGGCTCGTCTTCGTCCCTACAACGCGTCGATGGGCCTCATGCTCGAGACGACGAGTCGCCGGCTTCGGGAAAAGGGCGGGCCTCATTTTCACGCGCCGGACAAGGAGCCCGCGACGCGCCTCAAGATGCACGAAGAGGCGGGCGAGCTGAAGATCCCATTCACCAGTGGAATCCTGCTCGGCATCGGCGAGAACGACGCGGAACGCGTCGACACCCTGTGGGCGATTCGTGACCTCGCGCTGCGATTCGAACATATCCAGGAAGCCATCATCCAGCCCTTCCATCCGAAGCCCGGAACGAAGATGCGCGCGGTGTCCTCCCTCGACGACGACCGGGTCATCGGCTGGGTCGCGCTGGCTCGGCTGATCCTGCCGCCCTCGGTCCACGTTCAGGCACCGCCGAACCTGGGTCACGGAATGCTGCCGCGTCTGCTCGGCGCCGGCGTCGACGACTGGGGCGGGGTCTCTCCCGTCACCGTCGACTTCATCAACCCCGAGGCGCCCTGGCCGGCGCTTCGCCAGCTCCGCGAAGACACCGAGGCTGCGGGCTTCGAACTCTTCGAACGAGGACCGGTCTATCCGGACTGGATCCTCGAACGTCCCGATTTCTTCGATCCCCAGGTGCGGGATCTGCTGCCGAAATACGCCAACGACGAGGGCTATGCGCAGCGAAACAACCAGTCCGAGGAGGCCGCCTGACGTGTTCGATCAACTGAGCTCTGCCCTGACCCCTGAGATTCGCGGCCTTCTGGAAGGCGCGCTCTCGGGCAAGGAACTTTCCAGATCCGATGCCGAAGTGCTGCTCGGCGCGCGGGGCATGGATTTCCATGCGCTGATCGCTGCGGGTGATCTCGCTCGGAAGCGCGATTGTGGCGACGACGTGAGCTATGTCGTCTGCCGAAACATCAACTTCACGAATGTATGTTATGTCGGGTGTTCCTTCTGCGGCTTCGCGCGGCACAAGGACGACAAGGACGAAGCCTTCGATCGAAGCCACGCTGAGATCCTCGAGAAGTGTGAGAACGCGATCGCTCGCGGGGCCACCGAAGTCTGCATCCAGGGCGGAATCCACCCCAACAAGAATCACGAGCACTACCGCGACATCTTGAAGGCCATCAAGGCGGTCTATCCCGACCTCCATATCCACGCCTACTCGCCGGAGGAGATGGACTTCGGCCACAAGAAGAGCGGCATGGAGCTGTCGGAGTACCTGCAGTGGCTCGTCGATGCGGGACTCGGGACGATGCCCGGGACGGCGGCGGAGATCCTGGTGGATGAGATCCGAGACATTCTCTCGCCTAATAAGTTGAAGACGGCACGCTGGGTCGAGATCGTGAAAGCGGCTCACGGGATCGGACTTCGGTCCACCTCGACGCTCATGTACGGACACATCGAGAAGCCCCACCACATCGCGGAGCACCTCGACCTGATTCGCGAGATCCAGAAGGAAACCGGCGGCTTCACCGAGTTCGTGCCCCTCGGCTTCATCCACGAGCGGAATCTGCTCTACAACCTGATGGGCGCCCGGCCGGGCCCGTCGATCGAAGAGGACCTGCGCATGATCGCGGTGTCCCGACTCTTCCTGCGACCCCACATCAAGAATATCCAGGTGTCGTGGGTCAAGATGGGGCACAAGCTCGGTCAGATGGCGCTGTGTGCCGGCGCGAATGATTTTGGCGGCACGCTGATGGAGGAATCGATCAGTCGCGAATCCGGATCCGACCACGGCGAGAACACGCCGCCGGAGGAGTTCCGTCGCCTGATCCGGGAGATTGGGAGAGTACCCGTCGAACGCACGACCCTCTACGGAACCGTGCGCCGCTTCGACGACCCCGCCCTCGATCCGGTCTCGCTCGAGCCCGAGAAGGAGGTCGACCTGTCGGGCCCATCGCGCTGGCGCGCCTCGGTCGCAAACGCCAGGGGCGGACCGCTCGCGGGAGCACCGGCGGCCTGAGGGCGCTTCAGCCCCGCGCGTCCTCGATGCGCCGGTCGATTCGCTCGCAGAGCGCTTCGACCTGGTAGCGGAGCGGCGCGTTTTCGAGAACCTGCCTCTCGACCCGGGTCAGCGCGTTGCGCACCGCGGGATGGTCCCGGCCGAGGCCGCGTCCGATTTCCGTGAGCGAAGCATCGGTATATCGATTGGCCAGATACATCGCGAGCTGGCGCGGAACCAGCACATCGCGCCGGCGTGAGCGGGAGGCGAGGGCTTCGGGTCGCTTGCCGAAGAAGGCGGCGACGATCTGAACCACTTCGCCCACGCTCAGCTTGGCCGGTTCGAGGCTCGAGCCCGCCCCGGATTTCAGATCGATCGCCTCGCGGGTCAGGTCCAGGTCGATCGGTCGCCCGAGCAGCGACGAGGTCATGACGACCTGGATCAGCAGCCCCTCGAGATCTCGAATACTTCCGCCGGCCCGGCCCGCGCCGAGTTCGCCGAGTTCCGCGGGGGCCGAATCGGAGGTCCCGACTCCGGTCGCGTCGACGAGGAGGTCGAGGCATTCCGTGGGGAGACTGAGGCCACCGGCGGCGGCTTTGGCCCGCAAGATGTGGCGCCGGACGAGCGCATCCGGACGGTCGAGCTCCGCGACGAAGCCGCGGCTGACCTGAGCGCGCAGGCTCTCGTCGAGGCCGGTCAGGTTTCGGGGCGCGCGATCTCCCGTCAACAGCACCCGGCCGCCCGAGTCGAGCACGTGAGCAATCGTGTGCGCGAGCTCTTCCTGGGTTTTCGTGCGTCCGGAAAAGGAGTGGATGTCCTCGACCACGAGCAGGTCGATCGACCCGCGATAGCGCCGCGCCCACTCGTCGTTGCGACCGTGCCGCATGGCCGAAACGAAGTCGCTCGTAAACTGCTCCGCCGTCGTATAGATCACGCGCCGCCCGCCCCGGGGATCGCGCCGCGCCGGCAGCAGCCCGGCCGGGGGCGGATCGTCAGCCGTGCAGGTCCAGCGGCTGCCGAGTCCGACTCC
>JAPIWU010326652.1:0-11563 GCA_037576205.1 Pyrocystis lunula | reverse complement strand
CTTGGATTTTTGGATTCTGGATTTTTGGATTTTTTGGTTCTTTTTTTGATTTTTAAATTTTGTATTTTTTTATTTTTTATTTTTTCGATTTTTGGAAGTTTGGATTTTTGGATTTTGGATTTTTGTTTTTTGTTTTTTTGGACTTTGGATTTTGGATTTTTGGATTTTTAGATTTTTTGATTTTTTTGATTTTTGGATTTTTGGATTTTTAGATTTTTGGGTTTTTTGGATTTTGGATTTTTGGATTTCTAAGTTTTTTGGATTTTTGGTTTTTTTTGATTTTTGGATTTTGGAGTTTTGTTTTTTTGGATTTTGGATTTTGGATTTTTGGATTTTTGGGATTTTTGGATTTTTGGTTTTTGAGATTTTGGGTTTTTTGGATTTTTGGTTTTTTCTATTTTTGGATTTTTGAATTTTTGTTTTTTTGATTTTTTGGATTTTTGGATTTTTGGATTCTGGATTTTTTGATTTTTTGGTTTTTTGGATTTTGGATTTTTGTATTTTTGCATTTTTGGATTTTTGGATTTTTGGATTGTTGGATTTCGGTTTTTTTGTTTTTTTGAATTTTTTTAATTTTTGGATTTTGTAATTTCGTATTTTTGGTTTTTTGGATTTTGGATTTTTGGATTTTTGGATTCTTGGATTTTTGGATTTTCGTTTTTTTGTTTTTTTTGTTTTTTATTTTTTGTTTTTTTTATTTTTTGGTTTTTTGGATTTTGTATTCGTGGATTGTTTGGTTTTTTGATTTTTGGACTTTTGGATTTTTGGATTTTGGATTTTTGGATTTTTGGTTTTTTGGGATTTTGGATTTTTGGATTTTGGATTTTTGGGATTTTTGGATTTTTTGATTTAGAGATTTTGGGTTTTTTGTTTTTATTTTTGTTTTTTTGATTTTTTGGTTTTTGGGATTTTGTATTTTTGGATTTTTTATTTTTTTTGATTTTTGGATTTTTGGATTTTTGGATTTTGGATTTTTTGATTTTCTATTTTTTGATTTTGGATCTTTGATTTTTGTATTTTTTGTTTTTTTTTGATTTTTTGATTTTTGGATTTTTGGATTCTTGGTTTTTTGTGATTTTTGGTTTTTTGATTTTTTGTTTGTTTGATTTTTTGGTTTTTTGGATTTTGGAATTTCGGATTTCCTGGTTTTTTAGATTTTTTGATTTTTGGATGTTTGGATTTTGAAGTTTTGAATTTTTTGGTTTTTTGTATTTTGGATTTTTGTTTTTTTTGATTTCTTTGATTTTTGGATTTTCGGATTTTGGTTTTTTGGTTTTCTGTATTTTTGTATTTTTGGATTTTTGGTTTTTGGGATTTTGGGTTTTTTGGATTTTCTGGCTTTTTCGATTTTTAAATTTTTTGGATTTTTGTTTTTTTTGATTTTTTGTTTTTTGATTTTTTGGTTTTTTGGGATTTTGTATTTTTGGATTTTTTGGTTTTTGATTTTTGGATTTTTGGATTTTTGGATTCTGGATTTTTTGAATTTTTGGTTTTTTGTATTTTGGATTTTGTATTTTTTGATTTTTGGGGTTTTTGGATTTTTGGATTTTTTGGATTTTTGGATTTTTGGGATTTTTGGATTTTTTTGATTTTTTGATTTTGGGATTTTTTGGTTTTTTGGATTTTTAGATTTTTGGATTTTTGGTTTTGTATTTTTTTGTTTTTTTGATTTTTTGGTTTGTTTGATTTTTTGGTTTTTTGGATTGTCTGATTTTTTGGTTTTTTGTATTTTTGGATTTTTGGATGTATGTATTTTAGATTTTTGGATTTTTCGGTTTTTTTGATTTTGCATTTTTGGATATTTGTGATTCTTTGATTTTTTTGATTTTTTGATTTTTGGATTTTTTTATTTTTTGGCTTTTTGTATTTTTGGATTTTTGGATTTTTGGTTTTTTTGATTTTCGGGTTTTTTCGATTTTTGGATTTTTGGATTTTGGGTTTTTTTGATTTTTTGGTTTTTTGTATTTTTGGATTTTTGGATTCTGTTTTTTGATTTTTTGGTTTTTTTGGATTTTGGATTTTTTGTTTTTTAGATTTTTGGATTTTTAGATTTTGGTTTTTTGACTTTTTGATTTTTTGGATTTTTGGATTTTTGGATTTATGGATTTTTTGGTTTTTTGGATTTTGGATTTTTGAATTTTTGGATTCTTTGATTTTTGGATTTTTGGTTTTTTGGTTTTTTTGATTTTTTGACTTTTTTGCTTTTTTTTGATTTTGATTTTTTGATTTTTGGATTATTGTGTTTTTGTATTTTTGAATTTTTTTGATTTTTTGGATTTTGGATTTTTTGATTTTTGGATATTTGGATTTTTGGATTTTTGGATTTTTGTTTTTTAGGATTTGTTTTTTTGATTTTTTGTTTTTTTGATTTTCTGGTTTTTGGGACTTTGTATTTTTTGATTTGCTTTTTTTTGATTTTTGGATTTTTGGATTCTGTATTTTTGATTTTTTGGTTTTTTGGATTTTGGTTTGGATTTTTGGATTTTTAAATCTTTTTGATTTTTTGATTTTTTGATTTTTTGATTTTTGGGTTTTTTGGATTTTGGATGTTTGGATTTCTTGGTTTTTTTATTTTGATTTTTTTGATTTTTGGATTTTGGATTTGTTGATTTTTTGGTTTTTTGGATTTTGGATTTTTTGATTTTTTGGATTTTTGTGATTTTTTGATTTTTGGTTTTTTTTAAGAATTTTGGGTTTTTCGGATTTTGGGTTTTTTCGATTTTTGGATTTTTGGATTTTGGTTTTTTTTTGAATTTTTGGTTTTTGAGATTTTTGGATTTTTGGATTCTGGATTTTCGGATTTTTTGGTTTTTTGGATTTTGGATTTTTGGATTTTTGGATATTTGGATTCTTGGATTTTGAGTTTTTTTGATTTTTTGATTTTTTTGATTTTTGGATTTTTGGATTTTTTTATTTTTCGGTTTTTTGGATTCTGGATTTTTGGATTTTTGGATTCTTGGATCTTTGGATTCTTGGTTTTTTTGAGTTTATGGCTTTTTTGTTTTTTGTTTTTTTTTGCTTTTTTGGTTTTTTGGATTTTGTATTTTTGGATTGTTTGGTTTTTTGATTTTTTGATTTTTTGATTTTGGGATTTTGGATTTTTGGATTTTTGGTTATTTGGATTTTGGATCTTTGGATTTTTGGATTTTTCGGATTTTTGGATTTCTTGATTTTTGGATTTTCGGATTTTTTGGTTTTTTTGAATTCTTGTTTTTTTGATTTTTGGATTTTTTGGTTTTTTGGATTTTGGATTTTTGGATTTTTTGATTTTTTGATTTTTTGATTTTTGGATTTTTGTTTTTTTTGATTTTTGGTTTTGGATTTTGTTTTTCATATTTTTGGTTTTTTGGATTTTTGTTTTTTGATTTTTTGGTTTTTTGAATTTTTGGATTCTTGGATTTTGGGATTCTGGATTTTTGGATTTTTTGGTTTTTTGGATTTTGGGATTCTGTATTTTTGGATTTTTTGTTTTTTGATTTTTGGATTTTTGGATGTTTGGATTCTGGATTTATGAATTTTTTGTTTTTTGGATTTTGGATTCTGAATTTTTGGATTTTTGTAAGTTTGGATTTTTTTGATTTTTTTATTTTTTGATTTTTGGATTTTTTGGTTTTTTGGATTTTGGATTTTGGGATTTCTAAGTTTTTTTGTTTTTTGGATTTTGGGATTTTTGGTTTTTTGGATGTTTTGGTTTTTTGGATTTTGGATTTTTGGATTTTTGGGATTGTTGGATTTTTTGATTTTTTTGATTTTTAAAATTTTGGTTATTTTTTGGTTTTTTGGATTTTGGATTTTTGGATATTTGGATCTTTTGATTTATGGATTTTTGGATTTTGGGTTTTTTTTGATTTTTGGCTTTCGATTTTTTGGTTTTTTAAATATTTTGGTTTCTTGGATTTTGGATGTTTTGATTTTTTGGTTTTTTGGATTTTGGGATTTTGGGATTGTTGGATTCTGGATTTTTGGATTTTTTGGTTTTTTGGATTTTGGATTTTGGATTTTTGGATTTTTGGGATTTTTGTATTTTTGGATTTTTTCATTTTTGGTTTTTTTGATTTTTTGATTTTCTGGATTTTTGGATCTCTGGTTTTTTGTATTTTGAGCTTTTTTGATTTTTTGGTTTTTTCGATTTTTGGATTTTTGAATTTTTGTTTTTTTGAATTTTTGGTTGTTTTGATTGTTTAATTTTTTGATTTTTTGGTTTTTTGGATTTGGGATTTTGATATTTTGGTTTTTTGGATTGTTGGATTTTTGGATTTTTGGATTTTGGATTTTTGGATTTTTTGGTTTTTTGAATTTTGGAATTTTAGATTTTTGGTATTTTGAGATTTTTTGGATTTTTTTGATTTTTTTATTTTTTGGTTTTTTGGATTTTTTGAGTTTTGGATGTTTGGTTTGTTTGATTTTTGTGTTTGATTTTTTTGGTTTTTTGATTTTTTGATTTTTGGTTTTTTGGTTTTTTAAATTTGTTTTTTTTATTTTTGGGTTTTTGGATTTTGGGATTCTAGATTTTTGGAACTTTTGGTTTTTTGGATTTTGGATTTTGGGATTTTGGGATTTTTGGATGTTTGGATGTTTTGTATTTTTTGGTTTTTGTATTTTGTATTTTTGGATTTTTGGTTTTTTGGATGTTTGGATTTTTGTATTTTGGTATTTTGGATTTTTGGATTTTTTGGTTTTTTGGATTTTGGTTTTTTTAATGATTTTTGGGATTTTGGGATTTTTGTGATTTTTGGATTTTTGGATTTTTTGGTTTTTTGGATTTTTGGATTTTCTGGTTTTTTGGATTTTGGATTTTTTTGATTTTTTGATTTTCGGATTTTGGGATTTTTATTTTTTGATTTTTTTTGATTTTTGGAATTTTGGATCTTTGGATTTTTGGGTTTTTGGATTTTCTGGTTTTTTGGATTTTGGATTTTTGGATTTTTTGGATTTTTGGATTTTTGGTTTTTATTGATTTTTTGATTTTTTTGATTTTTGGATTCTTGGATTTTCTGATTTTTGGTTTTTTTATTTTGGATTTTTGGATTTTTGTATTTTTGGATTTTTGGATTTTTGTTTTTTGTTTTTTTGGTTTTCTGTTTTTGTTTTTTGTGTTTTTTGTATTTTGGATTTTAAGATTTTTTGGTTTTTTGGATTTTCAGATTTTTTGATTTTTGTATTTTGGATTTTTGGATTTTCCTTTTTTTGGATTTGGGATTTTTGAATTTTTGGTTTTTTGCATTTTGGATTGTTGGTCTTTTCGGTTTTTTGGATTTGGGATTTTTGGATTTTTGGATTTTTGGATTTTTGGATTTTTGGATTTTTGGGATTTTTGGATTTTTTGGTTTTTTGGATTTTTGGAAATTTGGATTTTTGGTTTTTTGGACTTTTGATTTTTTGATTTTTTGATTTTTTTATTTTTTGATTTTGGGGTTTTTGTATTTTGTGATTTTTTATTGTGTTTTTTATTTTTTGTTTGATTGTGTATTTTTGGATTTTTTGGTTTTTTGGTTTTTTTGATTTTTCGATTTTTGGATTTTTTGGTTTTCTGGATTTTGTTTTTTTGATTTTTGGATTTTTGGATTTTTGGATTTCAGGATTTTTTGGATTTCTGGATTTTTTTATTTTTGGATTTTTGGTTTTGGATTTTTGTTTTTCTAATTTTGTTTTTTGATTTTTTGGTTTTTGGGCTTTTGGATTTTTTGATTTTTTGGTTTTTTGGATTTTTGGATTTTTGGATTCAGGATTTATATTTTTGGTTTTTTGGATTTGGGATTTTTGGAACTTAGGATTTTTGGGACTTTTTGATTTTTATATTTTTGGATTTTTGTTTTTTGGGATAATTGGATTTTTTTGATTTTTGGATTTTTGGATTTTTAGATTTTTAAATTTTTTGGAGTTTGGATTTTTGGTTTTTTAGATTTTTTGATTTTTGGATTTTTGGGTTTTTGGATTTTTTGTTTTTTTGATTTTCTTGTTTTTTGTTTTTTTTGGATTTTGGATTTTTGGATTTTTTGTTGTTTATTTTTGGATGTGTGGATTTTTGGATTTTGGTTTTTTTGATTTTTTGGTTTCTTGGATTTTGGATTTTGGATTTTTGGATTTTTCTGATTTTTGGGATTTTTGGATTTTGGGATTTTTTGATGTTTTAGTTCTTTGGATTTTGGATTGTGGGATTTTTTGGATTTTTGGATTTTGGGTTTTTTATTTTTTGATTTTTGTTTTTTGGATTTTTGGATTTTTGGATTTTCGATTTTTGGATTTTTGGTTTTTTGGATTTTGGATTTTGGATTTTAGGATTTTGGGGATTTTGGGATTTTTGTATTTTTGGATTTCTGTTTTTTTGGGATTTTTGTTTTTTCTGATTTTTTGATTTCATGATTTTTCGGTTTTTTGGATCTTTGATTTTTGGATTTTTGGATTTTTGGATTTTTGGATTTTGGTTTTTTTGATGTTTTGCTTTTTGATTTTCTTGTTTTTCTGATTTTTTGGTTTTTTGGATTTAGGATTTTTGGATTTTAGTTTTTGGATTTTTGGATTTTTGAATTTTTGTATTTTGGATTTTTTGATTTTTTGGTTTTTTGTATTTTGGATTTGGGGATTTTTGTGATTTTTTGATTTTTTGATTTTTTGATTTTTGGATTTTGGGATTTTTTGGTTTTTTGAATGTTTGGATTTTTGGATTTTTGGATTTGAATTTTGGATTTTTTGACTTTTGGATTTTTGGTTGTTTGGATTGTTTGGTTTTTTGGATTCTGTTTTTTGATTTTTTGGTTTTTTGGATTGAAGATTTGGAAAATTTGTTTTTTGATTTTGGATTTCTGGACTTTTGGATTTTTGGATTTTTTGGTTTTTGGGATTGTTGATTTTTGGATGTCTGGATTTGGATTCTTGGATTTTTGCTTTTTTTTTGATTTTTGGATTATTTTATTTTTGGATTTTTGTTTTTTTTGATTTTTGGTTTTTTGATTATAAAGTTTTTTTGTTTTTTTGTTTTTTGGATTTCGGGTTTTTAGATTTTCTGTTTTTTGATTTTTGGATTTTTGGATGTTTGGATTTTGGCTTTTTATTTTTTGGTTTTTTGGGTTTTGGATTTCTTGATTTTTTGATTTTTTGATTTTGATTTTTTGATTTTTTGATTTTTGGATTTTGTATTTTCTGGATTTTTGGATTTTTTTGATTTTTTGATTTTTGGATTCTTGGTTTTTTGTTTTTTTTTGATTTTGGATTTTTTGATTCTTGGATTTTTGTTTTTTTATTTTTTGGTTTTTTTGATTTTTGGTTTTTTGATTTTTAGGTTTTTTGGAAGTTGTATTTTTGGATATTTTGGTTTGTTGGAATTTTGGATATTTGTATTTTGGATTTTTAGATTTTTTGGTTTTTGGATTTTGGATTTTTTGATTTTTGGGATTTTTGGATGATTGGATTTTTGGATTTTTGGATATTTGGATTTTTTTGATTTTTTTGATTTTTGGATTTTTGGATTTTTGGATTTTTTGGTTTTTTGGATTTTGGATTTTTGGTTTTTTGGTTTTTTGGTTTTTTGATTTTGGGTTTTTTATTTTTTTCGTTTTTTTTTTGATTTTTGGTTTTTGGATTTTTGTATTTTGGATGTTTGGATTTTTTGGTTCTTTGGATTTTGGATTTTTGGATTTTTAAGATTTTTGGATTTTTGGATTTTTTGTATTTTTTGATTTTTTGATTTTTGGATTTTTGGATTTCTTGATTTTTTGGTTTTTAAGATTTTTTGTTTTTTTGATTTTTGTTCTTTTTGATTTTTGGTTTTTTGGATTTTGTATTTTTTGATTTTTTGATTTTTGGATTTTTGGGATTTTTTGATTTTTCGGTTTTTTTGATTTTAGGATTTTAAGATTTTAGGATTTCTTGGTTTTTGGATTTTGGATTTTTGGATTTTTGGATTTTTGGATTTCTGTTTTTTTGATTTTTTGTTGTGTTGATTTTTGTTTTTTTTTGATTTTTTGTTTTTTGTATTTTGGATTGTTGGATTTTTGTTTTTTTGATTTTTTGGATTTTGGATTTGGATTTATTTTTTTGGATTTTGGATTTTTGGATTTTGGATTTGGATTTTTGGATTTTTGTATTTTTGGATTTTTGTTTTTGATTTTTTGTTTTTTGATTTTTTGTGTCTTTTTGATTTTTTGTTTTTTTGTATTTTGGATTTTTGGATTTTGTGGGTTTTTGGATTCTATGATTTTTGGATTTTTGGATTTTGGATTTTTGGATTTTTTGGTTCTTTGGATTTTGGAATTTTTGGATTTTTAAATTTTTTGGATTGTCGTATTTTTGGATTTGTGGATTTTGTAGTTTTTTGGATTTTGTATTTTGGGATTAATGGTTTTTTTATTTTTGGATTTTTGTTTTTTTAATTTTTGGTTGATTTTTTGTTTTTTTGATTTTTTGGAAATTGTATTTTTGGGTTTTTTGGTTTTTTTGAATTTTGGATTTTTGGAAATTTGTATTTTGGATTTTTTTGTTTTTTGGATTTTGGATTTTTGGATGTTTGTGATTTTTGGATGATTGGATTTTTGGATATTTGGATTAAATTTTTTGGTTTTTTTGATTTTTGGATTTTTGGATTTTTGGTGTTTTTGATTTTTTGTTTTTTTGTTTTTGTTTTTTTTGATTTTTTGATTTTTGGATTTTTGTTTTTTTGATTTTTTGTTTTTTGATTTTTTGATTTTTGGATTTTTGGATCTGTATTTTTTGATTTTTGGTTTTTTGGATTTTAGATTTTTGGTTTTTGGATTTTTGTGATTTTTGGATTGTTTTTTGTATTTTTTGTTTTTTTGATTTTTTGATTGTTGGATTCTTGGTTTTTGGTTTTTTGGATTCTGGATTTTTCGATTTTTGGATTTTTGCATTTTTGGATTTTTGCTTTTTTTGATTTTTTGTTTTTTTTTATTTTTGTTTTTTTGATTTGGGTTTTTTGGCTTTTGGATGTTTGGATTTTTTGTTTTTTTGATTTTTTTGATTTTTGGATTTGGATTTTGTATTTTTTGATTTTTTGGTTTTTTAGATTCTGGATTTGGGTTTTTGGGATTTTTTGATTTGGATTTTTGGATTTTTTGATTTTGATTTCTGGATTTTTGGTTCTTTGGATTTTGTGATTTTTGGATTTTGGATTTTGTATTTTTGGATTTTTTGATTTTTGGGATTTTTGGATTTTTGGTTTTTTGTTTTTTTTTTTGATTTTTGGATTTTTTTTGATTTTTGAATTTTTGGATTTTGTGATTTTTGTTTTTTGATTTTGCATTTTTGATTTTTTGGATTTTTTAATTCTTTTGTTTTTTTGATTTTTTATTTTGGTTTTTTTGATTTTAGATTTTTGATTTTTTGTGATTTTTTGGTTTTTTGGATTTTGGATTTTTGATTTATGGATTTTTGAGATTTTTGGATTTTTGGATTTTTGTATTTTTGGTTTTGTTGGTTTTTTTGATTTGGATTTTTGGATTTTGTGGTTTTTTGGATTTTGGATTTTTGGATTGTTTGGTTTTTTGGATTTTTGTTTTTTGATGTTATGGTTTTTTGGATTTTGGATTTTTGGATTTTGGATTTTGTTTTTTTTTGATTTTTGGATTTTTGGGTTTTTGGATTCTTTGGTTTTTTGGATTTGGGATTTTTGGATTTTTCGATTTTTGAACGTTTGGATTTTTGGTCTTTTGGATTTATTGGATTCTTTGATTTTTAGATTTTTTGATTTTTGGTTTTTTTGATTTTTGGTTTTATGGATTTTTTGATGTCTTTTATTTTTGGTTTTTTTGGTTTTGAATTTTTGGATTTTCGGTTATTTGGATTCTTGGATTTTTGGATTTTTGGATTCTGGATTTTTGGATTTTTTGGTTTTTTGGATTTTGGATTTTAAGATTTTTGAGATTTTCAGATTCTTGGATTTTTGGACTTTGGGTTTTGGATTTTTGGATTTTTTAGATTTTTGGACATTTGTATTTTTGGATTTTTTGCTTTTTTGGGTTCTGGATTTTCTGATTTTGGGATTTTTGGATTTTTGGATTTTTGGTTTTTTTGATTTTTTGATTTTTTGATTTTTGGTTTTTTGATTTTTTGTTTTGGATTTTGGATTTTCAGATTTTTTGTTTTTTGGATTTTTTGGTTTTTGGGATTTTGGATTTTGCGATTTTTTGGTTTTTTGTATTTTGGATTTTTGGATTTCCGGGATTTTTTGATTTTTGGAATTTGGGATTTTGGGATTTTTGGTTTTCTTTGATTTTTGGATCTTAGGATTTTAAAAATGTTTTGGTTTTTTTATTTTGGATTTTTGGATTTTTGGATTTTTAAATTTTTGGATTTTTGTTTTTTTAGATTTTTTGGTTCTTTGGATTTTTGGATTTTTAGATTTTGAATTTTTGACTTTTTTGGTTTTTTGTATTTTGAATTTTTGGATTTTTTCGATTTTTGGATTTTTGGATTGTTGGATGTTTGTATTTTTGATTTTTTTGATTTTAGGAGTTTCTGGATTTTTGTATTTTTGGATTTTTTGATTTTTTGGTTCTTTGGATTTTGGATTTTTGGATTTTTGTATTTTTGGATTTTGGGTTTTTAGATTTTTTTAGATTTTGGAATTTTTTGGTTTTTTGAATGTTTGGATTTTTGGATTTTTTGGTTTTTTTGATTTTGGATTTGGATTTTTGGATTTTTGTAAGTTGTGTTTTTTGTTTTTTGATTTTTGTTTTTTTGTATTTTTGTTTTTTATTTTTTGGTTTTTCGGCTTTTGGATTGTTGGATATTTTGTTTTTTTGATTTTTGGATTTTTGGATTGTTTTATTTTTGGACTTTTTGGTTTTTTGGATTTTTGATTTTTTGATTTTTTGATTTTTTGATTCTTGGATTTTTTGGATTTTTGGATTTTTGGATTTTTGGATTGTTTTGATTTTTGTTTTTTTATTGTTTGGATTTTCGATTTTTGGATTTTTTTGTTTTTTGGACTTGGGATTTAAGATTTTTGGGATTTTGGGATTTTTGGATTTTTGGATTTTTGGATTTTTTGGATTTTTAGATTTTTTTTGATTTTTGGATTGTTGGATTTTTGGTTTTGATTGATTTTGGATTTTTGGATTTTTGGATTTTTGGATTTTTGGTTTTTTAGATTTTTTGATTTTTTGGATTATTGTTTTTTGATTTTTTGGTTTTTTGTATTTTGGATTTTCGGATTTTTTGTTTTTTGGATTTTTGGATTTCTAGCTTATTGGATTTTGGATTTTTGGATTTTTGTATTTTTGTTTTTTGATGTTTGTGATTGTTTTGATTTTTTGTTTTTTGGATTAGGGATTTTTGGATTTTTGGATTTTTGGGATTTTTGGATTTTTTGATTTTTTGTTTTTTGGATTTTAAGATTGAAAGCATTTTTGATTTTTTGGTTTTTTGGATTTTGGATCTTTGGATTTTTGGATTTTGTTTTTTTGACTTTTTGGTTTTTTGGATTTTTGGATTTTTGGATTCGGGATTTTGAGCTTTTTTGGTTTTTTTGTATTTTGGATTTTTGGATTTTTGGAATTTTTTATTTTTGGATTTTGGGATTTTGGGTTTTTCTTTTTTGGTTTTTGTT
>JAPIWU010325547.1:0-11566 GCA_037576205.1 Pyrocystis lunula | reverse complement strand
ACGATCAGGCAGCGGCCGGTCTTCTTCACCGACTCGAGGATCGTCGCCTCGTCGAGCGGCAACCTGCGCATGGTCGCCGAAATCATGAAGCGTCTCAGCACCGCCGACGGCAACCCGCCGCCATCGCTCCTCTTCGTCGGACCCGAGTCCGATCTAGAACGAAAGGATTCGATGCGGAGCGCCGGCGGAAACTGGTTCCTACCGACGCCGTATTCGGACACGGAGCTTCGCTTCTTCGTTCGCTCGTCCATGCCTCCCGAGCAGGGAGCGGGGCAGCGCCAGGAGCCGCGGGTACCCATCGAAGCCATGGCTTGGATTCGCTTCCGTTCGCAGCGTGATGTTGGCGTCATCTCGAGTCTTTCGCGCAAGGGCGCCTTCGTCGAGATGAGCGACCCCCTCGAGCCGGGCGCCTCGTGCAAACTCGACTTCGAGCTCCCGAGCGGCCGCGTCTCGACCTTCGCGACCGTCGCCTTCCGGATCGACAACGAGACCGACAATCCCGACATCTGCAACGGCGGCATCGGCGTCTCGTTCTACGGCCTCGACCCCGCGACCGAGTTCGCAATCGCCGAGCTCGTCGAGACATGTGCCACGAAATACGCGCTCTAGGGGCGAAGGCAGAGAAGAGAGAAAGGAGGAGAGAGGGGAAAGCCGGGATCGTCGCTGTCCCGTTCATCTCGGCCCCGAATCACGCGTGGTCTCAGGCCGCCTCCCGGAGGACGTCGACCTCCTGAGAACGGCGGCGTTCCGGGCCGAAGGGTCGGAAGGTGAGGATCAAGGCCGGCATCAACAAGAAGTCCGCGACCAGCGCGGTGACGACGGTCGTAGCCAAGAGAATCCCCTTGATCGCGGTGGCATCGAGGATCGAGAGCATCAGAACCAGGAAGCCGCAGACCAGCGTGACCGAAGTGATGACCAGCGCGCGACCGACGTCCTGCATCGAAGCCAGGAGCGCCTCCGCATAGTTGCCCCGCAGATTGAACTCATGGCGATAGCGCGTGACCAGGTGAATCGTGTCATCGACCGCGATCCCCATGGCCACGGCGGCGATGCCCACCTTCGAATAGTCGAGCAGAATCCCCATCCATCCCATCACGCCCAACGTAAGCAAGACCGGGGTCAGGTTCGGCACCATCGCGATCATGCCCACCCGAAGCGACCGGAAGATCGCCACCATCACGACGGCGATGGCACCAAAGGCGAGCAGGAATCCGCGGATCTGACTCGTCACGATATAGTCCATCATCGTGACCCACAGCGCGCCGATCCCCGTCGGCACGACCTCCGCCGCGCGCAAGGGCTCCTTCACCAGCGCCGCGTCGAGGGTCTCCATGAAGGCCGAGGTGTCTTTCGCGCCCGCCATGGCGAGCCTGAATTCGAGGCTCGCGCGCTGGTAGTCGCTGGTGACCAGCTCTTCTGCTTCCTCGCCGCCGGACGTCTCGTACAGGAGCAGGTACTGGGCCACGAGGGCCCGACTCTCGGGAATGGCGTAGTAGGCGGGGTCACCCGCATGGAACGCCTGATTGAGATCCTTCAGAACGTCCACGATCGAATAGGCCTTGCGCACATAGGCGGGATCGTAGGCCTCGCCGATCTTCTGCAGGCGCTCGATCTCGCGCAGCACGGCGGGCTCCTTGATGCCGTCCGGCTCCCCGGAATCGAAGAGGTAGATGACGTTGACCGTCCCTCCCATCTCCTTGTCCACCTTCAGGGTCGCCGCTTTGATCGGCATCGCGTCGGAGTAGTCATCGAGCCAGTTCGAGTCGGCGACCAGACGCGTCATCCCAACGAGCGAGAAGACGAGCAGGACCGCGAAGGCCGCGAGGATCGCCACGCGATGGCGTTCATCGAAGCGCGCGATGGCGAGTAGTGCCTCCCGCATGAGCGCGCCACTGCGCTTCGGGTCCTGGCTCGGGTCGACCGCCGTTTGCGGGGCGATCTCGCGCGTACGTTTTCCAAAGGAGAGCAGCGCAATCAAGAGCGTGGCGGACAACACGAAGGCCATCAGGACGCCGAAGGCGGCGTAGGTGCCCATCTCGGAGACCGAGCGAATCGGTACGAAACTCATCGCACCGAATCCCATGGCGGTCGTCACGCTGGTCAGAAGACACGGGGTCCCGACCAGATAGAACGTCTCCACCAGGGCCTCGCGCCGGTCCCCCAAGGCGTCGAAGCGGCCGCGGAACTCGGACAGGATATGAACGGCGTGGGCCACGCCGATCGCAGTCAGCAGCGTGGGGATGCTCGCGAAGCTCATGCTGACCGTCCAACCCACGACCGCGATGAAAGCCAGACAGGCGAAGACGCCGAGCTGGACCACGACGAGTGGGGCGAGGACGCCCACGATGGAACGGAAGAAGAAGGCGAGCAGCAAGCCGATCACGATCGAAGTGACGGCGTTCAGCATCGCGCTCTCGCTGAAGAACGCGAGGTTGAAAGCGGCGTTGATCGGGACATCGCCCGAGTGATAGAACACGATTCCCTCGTACTCGGGACGCGCGAGGATCTCTTCGATCCGCAGATGGCTGGCCTGCGGGTAGATATTCTCGACGGCGTCCCCGAGTTCCGGGTCCGCTCTCAGCGTGTCGGGCGGATCCGTACTGGCTCGGTCCATATCGATGGCGATCGCACCGAAGCGCGCATCCTCGCTGAGGATGCCACCCACCAACATGGGCTTCCCGAGGTAGGCGTCGCGCAGGCTGAGCAGCTCGTCCTGGCTTTCCGGGAAGTCGTCCTCGAGCTTGAAGATCTCGATTCCGTCCGGGACGCCCAGCACGAGTTCGGCATTCACGAGCGTCGTCACTTCGAAGACGAAGGGCACCTCGTCTTCGAGCGCTTTCGTGAGCGAAGCCAGCTTCTGCATGACCTCGAGATTCCATGGCCCGTGCTCGTAGCTCGGGGCTTCGTACAGGATGTACGCGACTTCGTCGGAACCGAAATCGGCGCGGTATTGCTGGTAGATCCGCGCACTCGGATCGTCGGGATCGAAATAGGCTTCATAGGTATTGTCCTGGCGCACGCCGCCGGCCAGATGGAGCAAGCCCGCCAGGAGTACGACCGAGAGTCCAACCACCGCCCAGCGGTGGTCGAAGGACCAGCCTGCGATCGCTGCGAAGGACTCGTTGAGCCGAGTCAGAAACTCCTGGGAAGTTCGCTCTTCGTCTGACATACACCTGCCTCTGGGACACGGCGACGCGCGCTTCCGGCATCGACGGGATCGGGATCCGCGCGTCACCGTTCGTCGAGGGTCGCTGGTCGTTGCTGATCGTCGCTATGTGTGAGAGGAGTGTACGCGTTCGGGGGACTAATCCGAGTCCTTCGGATCGGTCGTTCCGGGGCTCTTTCGGGACGGTGCACGCAGGTGGCCGAGCTGGCCGATGATCAGCTGGAGGTCGAGCAATTCCTCGCCTTCGCTTCGGGTCTTCGTCGAGATGGGCATGCCCTCGAAGGGTCCGCGCGGGCGGGGGCGGGCTCTTTCAGTCGAGGACGAAGGAGACGCAGCCTTCGCCACCCCGCTTGGCGGTCGCTCCGCCGATTCCTTCATTTTAGAGCGATCCGCCACGGCGGCTTCGAGTTCCGCGAGCGCCTTGTCGATTCCCTCCGCATAGATCCAGGGGTCGCGAACCAGCTTCGCGTCGACCAGGAAGCCGAAGTCGACCTGGTCGTCGTGGGAAACCGCCGTCACGTTGATCCCATTCGCGACCTGGAGCATCGACAGGGGGTACATCTCCTCGACGCGGGCTCCGGCCAGGTACATCGGAACGGTCAGTCCCCGCACATTCGAGAAGACGAGGTTGCCGGGGAGCGGGACCAGGGACGGGACCGAGTGGGCCGCCCGGGTGATCGCCCTCAGCGCCCCCGGCACGAAGCATTCGCCGAGCGCGGCGAGCGTCTCGAAGGCGCCCCCCGCGAGTCGTTCTTTGGCGGATTTGGCGCTCTCATGGATGGCGACGAGGCGTGACAGGGGATCGGCGAGATGCGTCGCCAGTGAAACCGGCATGCTCGCGATCTGATTCCCGAAGCTGTCGTCGGTGTCGCTGCGAAGCGACACGGGGCAGAGCGCCACGATCGGTTCGTCGGGCAGCTCGCCCCGTTGTTCCAGTCCGTAGCGAAGGCTCGAGGAGACCAACTCGAGCAACACGTCGTTGACCGTCACATCGAAATGCTTCTTCGCATCGCGCACCGGGCCGAGGGGAACCGAGGCGAAACTGACCGCGCGATGGCGGCTGAGACGGTCGTTGAAGGGCACATGAGGCACCCGCGGCGGCGATTGTTTCGGATCGGGCTCGAGGACTCGGGAAAGGCCGTCCCGCAGCGCGCGTTGCGCGTGCACGGCGACGCGTTCGGGTCGAGCCAGCCCGTTGGCCAGCGCGCCCCGCGCGAGGTCCCAGATCCCGGGGCGTCGCGGGGCGGGATCCCGCGCCTCGCCGTGGGGCGGCTGCTCCCGCACGGGCTCCGGGCTCAGGTCCATCAGGATCGCACTCAGCTCGATGCCCGACTGACCGTCCATCAAGCAGTGGTGGAACTTGATCATCGTCGCGACGCGTCCGCCCTCGAGACCTTCGATCCACCAGCTCTCCCAGAGCGGACGGGAACGGTCGAGGACCTGACCGTGGATGAGGCCGGCGATCTCACCGAGCGTGGCGCGATCCGCGGGGGCCGGCAGCGCGATCCGATGCACGTGGTCGGCGAGATCGAAATCCTCGGCCTCGACCCAGTACGCGCGATCGATCCCAAAGGGCAGCTCGAGCAGCTTCCAGCGAAAGCGGTCGATGGGTGCGATGCGTTCACGCAGGATCTCGACATAGCGTTCGAAGCTGAAATCCGGGGCATCCGTCGGATCGACGATCGTCAGGCCCGCGATATGCGACGGCGCTTCCGGGCTCTCGACCGCGACGAACACCGCATCGGCGTCCGTGAGTTGCCTCAGGCGCCCGCTACTCTGCCGATCGGGTTTGGAGACGTCTCGATCTCTGGCCATGCAACCCCGCGCGGTAGGGGGGAAGCGAAGAGTATCGCGGGGTCCTCGTGAACCCAAGTGACAATCGGACGTCGCTTCCGATTACTCGCGCACCCGGACGGATCGCGCACGCACGCGACCGGTCGCTTACGCAGCACTCCCGGCCTGAGCGAACACATCGCTCCGCGATTCGCCGGTCCCCTTGTCGGGATTGTTGGGATTGTTGGGATTGTCCGGACATGTCCCTACATCCGATTCGCGCGCTCGAGACCCGCCTGCGCGTCATAGGGAATCTGCCTCTGTGGGGTCACGAGTAGAACGAGGTTTTCCGGCGTGTTCATCGCCCTCGCCATCATCGCCGCCCCTTTCTCGCTCCCCGGCAGGACCGCACGCGCGAAAGCCGGAAAAAAGCGCTCGCGTATCCTGGGGTCGCTAGACACCACGCACTCGCCCTGAATCGAGACACACCGGCCGTGTCCGACCGGACTGCCACTGCCCGAAACGACGACCGCGACGGCTGGGTTTCGTCGAATCGCCCTCACGCGGGCGGAAGTCTCGAGCGCGGTCAGGGCGATCGAGCCGTCGAGCACGACGAAGCTGACCACCGTCGACGCCGGCCGACCGTCGCGCATCAGCCAACTGAGCGTGCATTCGTTCTGCTCGGTCAGCAGACGTTCTACCAGCGGTTCCATCGTCACAGGCTAGCGCCTCGCAAACCCATTCTCGTCGCCTGCGTGACGAGCCTCGGCCGATGATCAGCGTGGGTCGGGGTGATTCGACATGGCGCCGCGTGGTTCGAAATGGGGCAAAGTGGCCGTTCTGCGATCAGGGGTTGTCCAGAATCGCGACAAGTCCCGCAAGCGCTGTACGAACGGTCTCGCGGATATAGCGTTCGTCGACGACGTCCCCCGTCACGAGGACGCGGGTCAGCGCGGGGCCGATCAGCATGTCGACGGTGACATCGAGATTCAACGTCGAGGGAAGCTCTCCTTCGTCCATGCCGCGCCGCAAGACGTCGAAGAAGGGCTCGCGCTTCTCCCGAATCATCGGCGCGACGATCGTCGAGAGCTCGGCATTGCGGGAACGCTCCGCCGCGAGCGCGGGCAGCACCGTCGAGAGCGGCGCCTTCTCGAAGAGCTCGACGAGGCTCGTCACGAGCGACACCAGATTTCCTTCGAGGTCCTCGCCGGCCGGGGCGGGTAGATCCGGGAGTTCCTTGAAGGCGTCCGCGGCGAGGTGGAGCTTGCTCGGCCAGCGCCGATAGATCGTCGCCTTGCTGACGCCCGCCACCTCGGCGATCTCGTCGATGCGCAGCGCTGCGAAACCGTTGCGCGCCAGTAGGCTGAGCGTCGCGTCGAGGATCGCACGACTCGTTTCCTGACTGCGGGGGCGACCGATCGGCGCGCCTTGATTGGCTGGACTCATGAATTCACACCACCGTCCAGGGCCCCCGAGGAGCCGCCTCTTGGCATTCGGCCAATCCGCCACACCGCCCGGCCGCCGTGCATTAAGATACCGAGCGTCTCGAAAGTGTCACCGAAGGGGCGAAGAAAGCAGCGGCGTGCCACACGGAGCACGCACTCGATCCACATTCGATACACATTGGGCAGACAACGCAGACGCCCCCTTCCCGACCCGTTCGCTCCGACGCCGCCAGGTGCCGGATGGAACGATGGATCGACATCGATTGGCGTGGATTGGCGTGGATTGGCATCGATTGACAAGGCTTTACGAAACAATAGTATCGAAAAGGTGAGCCTCTCCAACTCCCTGAGCATGGAGGAATCGTCTTGAATCTCGGTCTCTTCCTGCAGTCTTCACATCCGCCGGGTCGCCCCCTCTACGACTCGATTGCGCGGGATCTCGACCAGATCGAGTGGGCCGACACGCTCGGCTATTCGGAAGTCTGGCTCGGCGAACACCTGAGCGCCTCCTGGGAACCGACCCCCGCCCAGGACCTGGTCCTGGCCCAGGCGATTCAGCGCACGACTCAAATCGACCTCTGCGCCGGCGCCTACGTTCTCCCCTTCTATCACCCGGCCGCACTCGCGCTGCGCATCATGCAGCTCGACCACATGGCGCAGGGTCGATTCAAATGCGGCATCGCCGCCGGTTCGATCGCCACGGATTTCAGCCTCCTCGGGGTCGATGCGGAGGCGGGCGAACACCGCGAGATGATGCTCGAGTCCCTGGACATCATGCTGCGGCTCTGGACCGAGCCCTTCGAAGAATGGACGGTCGAGGGAAAATACTGGCAAGTCCGAAACCCGGCGCAGGAGCCGCCCTATGGCCCCCACCTCGTGCCTTTTCAAAAACCCCATCCTCCCATCGGCCTGGCCGGGCTCTCGCCTAATAGCGACACGCTCTACCTGGCGGGCGAACGGGGCTTCATCCCCCTGAGCCTGACCTTCAACGCCCAGTACCTGCGAGGACATTGGGACCGTGTCGAAGCGGGGGCCGCCGCGAGCGGCCACTCCTGCAAGCGTGCGGACTGGCGCGTCGTTCGCGACATCTTCGTGGCCGACTCCGACGCCGAAGCCCGCAAATGGGTTCTCGAGGGCAATATGGGCCGGCACTGGCGGGAACAGAATTTCCCGAGTCTCGCGAAGATGGGTGGCGTGCCCTTCCTGAAACACGACGACAGCGTCCCCGATGAGGACGTCGACGTGGACTACCTCATCGACCACCTCTTCCTCGTCGGCTCGCCGGACACCGTCGCGCGCCGGCTCGGCGAAGCGCATTCGACGCTGGGCGGCTTCGGCACGGTTCTGATGAACGCCTACGACTGGGGCGATGACTCGGGGCCCTACCGGCGATCGCTCGAACTGCTCGCGAATGAAGTCCTTCCGCGCTTCGATTCGCTCGAGCAGAAGTTGGAGCAGACAGGAGCCGTGGATTGAAGTTCGGACTCCTCTTCAATACGGACTACCACGCGGATGCGCACGGATCGCCGTCCCAATACTACGGTCGCTTGCTCGAACAGGTCTGCCTGGCCGAGCGGCTCGGGTACCACTCGGCCTGGTTTGGTGAGCACCACTACGCGTCCTACTCCTTTGGTTCCCCCGCCCTTCTGTGCATGGCCGCAGCCGAGCGCACGAGCCGAATTCGCCTCGGAACGGGCGTTTCGCTTTTGCCCATCCATCATCCGATTCGGCTGGCCGAGGAATACGCGACGCTCGACGTGCTCTCCGGCGGGCGCTTCGAATACGGAATCGGCCGCGGCTTCCTGCGTTATGCCCTCGACCTCTTCGGAATCGATGAAGACGAAAGCCACGACCGCTACCACGAAGCCGCGGAGATCATCCTCCAGGCCTGGACGCGAAAGGAGCCTTTTTCATACGACGGCCGCTTCTGGAGCCTGTCGGACTACGAGTTCTTCCCGAAACCCCTGCAGGACCCGCATCCCCCCATCTACGCCTCTGCGGTCCTCACTCCGGAGAGCTATGAATGGACGGCGAAGAGGGGCTTTCATCTCGCGACCGCTTGTTTCGTCCCGAATCGTGAAGGAATCCGTTCCGGCGTCGAGCTCTACAAGAAGACTCTCGAAGAGAGCGGCCACGACCCGGACTCGCGGGACGTGCTCGGCGTGCTGCAGATGTATTGTGGCGAGACCTACGATGGATCCCACCGCGATGCGGGTGAGGCGGTCCTTAGCTATCTCGACTTCTTCGCAGCGATCGATCAGAAACGCCCCCATCGATCCAAGGCCTACGAACATCACCAGGGCGGCACCCGAGAAATGTTCGATGGAATGACTTCGAAGATGCTCGATGACCAACGGCTGATCCTGATGGGGGATCCCGAGACGCTGATCGACCGGGTCGAGTGGATGCGGGACTATTACGGGGTGAACTATCTCCTCCTCGAGACAGGGTGGACTCGCGCACGAACTCGTGATGGAGTCCCTCGAGCGGTTCGGACGCGAGGTCATGCCGCAATTCACGCTTCCTTCCACGCCCGCTGTCGAGGCGGGAGGAGATGGCTCACATGGTTGAAGGCTTGCGTTATGGCCTCTTCCACGAGGTCGAGGTTCGCGGGCGCAGCCAGGACGCCGAAGTGGCGATGTTCGCCCACGTCATCGAGCAGGTTCGCCTTGCGGACGAGCTCGGCTACGGCTCGGCCTGGTTCGTCGAGCATCATTTCACGCGCGGGTTCTCGCACTCCTCGGCGCCGGACCTGATGCTCGCCGCACTCAGCCAGACGACGCAACAGATCCGACTCGGCCTGGGCGTAATGCTCCTGCCTTTCGTGCATCCGGTTCGGGTCGCCGAACGCGTTGGCACCCTCGACGTGCTCTCGCAGGGAAGGGTCGAGTTCGGAACCGGTCGCGGCGCCTCCCCCCTCGAATATCAGGCTTTCCAGCGCCCCTTCGAGCAGTCGAGAGAGATCTGGGAGGACCACCTCGATGCGGTGCTCGAAATCATGAGCGCGGACAGCAAGGAGGTCACGCGAAAGGGCACCTATTACGAGATCCCGGGCGTTTCGGTGCTCCCACGCGTCGTGCAGAAACCCCACCCGCCGGTCTGGGTCGCGTCGACCTCCCTGGATGGATTCATCGCCGCCGCCAAACGGGGTAACAATATTCTGTGTATTCCGATCCTGAAGGGCATCGACGAGCTCGCCGAGGACATCTCGGTCTACCGACGCACCCTGGCCGAGCATGGCCACGACCCCGACGCCGCGCGGGTCGGCATGCTGGTCCCCTGGCATCTGGCCGAGACCCAGGACGAAGCCGATGAAGCCGCGGACGCCGTGCTCTGGTATATCCGGCGCCAGATCAACCTGGTCGCCCCGCCCGACTACATGGACTCGCAACACGCGACCTATCGGGTGATGGGCCAGCTCGCCGCGGGGATGTCGCCGGAACGTTCGATGGATGCCCTGCGCGAACACTTGATGGTCGTCCTCACGGACATCGAAGGATCGCGCCGCGCGGTCGAGCGGGTCGCCGAGGCCGGCGCAACCGACCTGCTCTGCCAATTCCAGGTCGGGGGGCTCGATCACGAACGCGTGGTCAAAGCGATGCGACTCTTCGCCCGGGAGGTCGCGAAGATTTGAGCTGGCGCACGCGCAGCGATCTCGGCGGCGCAGAGGCCTCGAACGATCTGCCTCTGAGCGGCCTGATCCTCGCCGCGATTCCCGGTGAGGCCGGAGTGATGCTCACCCCGAGCGAAGAGAAGATCGCCCGCGAGCATTCCGCGGCCACCCTGTCCGCGGCGGGAATCCGCTCGGGCGACCGCGCCGTCGTCGCTCTGAATAGCGACGGCGACCTCGTCGGCGCGCAGCTCGCCGGCGCCCTCGGCCCCATCGGCGCGGCCGGAGCCGTCGTCGGGGCCCGGGGTCGCATGCGTCTGCTGGCCGCCATTCGGGCCCTCGCACCCAATGTCTGGATCACGACTCCAACCGGAGCCCTCGACTTCCTCGCGCGTCTCTACCTCGAATTCAATGTCGATCCGGTGGAACTCGACCTCGAACACATTCTGCTCGTTGGCGAGATCGCAACACCCGGCACGGAGCAGCGACTCGCCGACGAGTTCGAATCCCGAGTGACGGGGCTCTATTGCGATCCCCTCTATGGTCTCGCCCTGGCCCATGGCTCGAAAGGCGTTTGGCAAGCGACCGACGACGATCACCTCGGGCTCGCCCCGCTCGACCGAGACGAATCGCTGAGTCGCGACCTGGCGGGTGAGCACGCGGGGCTCGCCGAGATCATCCTGCGTCCCAGCTGGTCCGCCTCCTTGGGCGATACGCCGATCCGGACCGGTCAGGTCCTCGGAGCGGACACGACGAACGGACTCTTTCGGCATACCGTCGGCGACCATCTCCTGGTGCGGGGACGCTGGCTGTCCCTCCCCCTGCTGCGCCGGGCGCTCTCGGTCCTCGACGGCCTGGCAGGCTGGGAGCTCACGCTCTCGCGCGGCGACGGCACCCTCGACAAGATGACGATCGCGCTCTCTTTCGAGCGGGCGAGCCTCGTCGACAACCCGATGTGGATCGGTCGCGCTCGGGAAGCAGTTTCCAGCGTCACACCGATCGCCTTCGAGATCACCACCGCGCTCGCCAACGAGACGACGGCGCCCGAGACCCTCTCCGACGAACGCGGCCATCATCTCGGAAGCGACCGCGCGGCTGTCGCCGCCCAGCCCATGCTGGAGTCCGCGTCGTGAGCGAGGTCCCTCCCCTTCCCTGGGAGACGATTCCGCAGCTTCTCGAAGACGCCGCCGGGCGCTATGCCGATCGCGAGGCCGTCGTCGACGGCGAAGTCCGAATCGATTTCCCCAACCTGCTCCGCGAAGCCCAGCAGACCGCCCGCGCCCTGCACGCCGTCGGGATCGGCCCCGGCGACCGCGTCGCGATCTGGGGCTCGAATCGCTGGCGCTGGGTCGTCGCCGCCTGCGGCGTCTGGCTTCGGGGCGCCGTGCTCGTTCCCCTCGCCACGCGCTGGAAGGCGCCGGAGGTCGGCCCCCTCATCCTGCGCACCCAGGCGCGACTCCTGCTCTGCGAACATCGCAGCGCCGGCGAGGAGCTCCTCTCGGCCCTGGGGCCAGCGTTGGAACAGCCCGTCGCCATTCAGCGGGCGGCCCGGCTCTACCCAGCGTTGCTCTT
>JAPIWU010324442.1:0-11569 GCA_037576205.1 Pyrocystis lunula | reverse complement strand
GCCTGCGCCAGCGCGACCGCCTCGGCGCGCGGAAGATCCGGGTGAGGCGTCATCGGCACCGAACCCCAGCGCCCTTCGGAGCCATCGATGATGCGCGTCGCCAGCTGTCCGAGGGTGACCTCGAGATTGGCCCCCGCATAACGCAGGGCGATCTCGCTCCAGGCCGGGCCGACGACGCGCTCGCGCACGTTGTGGCAGGTATGGCAGTCGTGAGTCGCGAAAGGATCCTGCGCGAGTTCTTCGGGCAGCTCTGGCCGAATCGGCAGATGGGGAGCATCGAAGCCCTGGAAGAACGCCGCCTCGGCGGTCGCCTCCGAGAAGACGAGTTCGCTCCCGGTCTCGGACGCGCGCGCGGCGGCGGGACGCGACGCATCGAGCTCCGCCACCGGGCCGGCGACGATGAGCGAGAGCGCGGGCCCTTCGGAAAACTCGAAGCGACGCGAAAGCGAGACGGGTTCGGTCGCCAGACCGCCGTCGGAGTCCGGCCACTCGGTCACGACGCGGATCCCGCCGCGCCCGTCGGCGAGTTCGAAGCGGAGCCATAGGTTTCCGGATTCGGGCGCGTAGCCGTGCCCGAGCCAGCGCACTCGCGCGGGCAGCCATTTCCCTCCGGCCCGGATCCTCCAGGCCGTCGGAGTCGGGGGGCGCAGATAGGCGTCGCCGCGACTCTGGGGTTCGAAGCCGTGGCGCGCGTCGTAGACGGGACCGGTGAAGTCGATGTCGCCGCGCCAGAACTGATGAAGCGAGGCGGTCTCCGTGCTGTAGGCGAGCCAGAGGTCGGGTGCGAGGGCGAGGGAGATCATGCGCGGCCGCCCGTCGAGGCTGCTTCGCATCACCCAGGGTGAGTGGCCCCGGCCCGGGTAGTCGCGGCGACCGGCCTGGGCGCGGTCTTCTTCCGGGGTGGGGAAGGCCATGTCGCGCACGACCTGGATGAACTCGAGGGTCGTGAAGGCGTCGACGCTCGCGCGGAACTCATTCGGCTGTTGATGGAGCCAGATTCGGAAACCCGCCCACAACAGGGCGGGAACCAGGATGAGCACGGCGAGGGTCGCGATGAGAATGCGTTTCAAGGACGCCTCGGGTCGGGGCGAATGCGAGTCGTTCTCCGGTTGGCCACGCGCCCGCTTGCGAATCGCAGGGTGTTAGTTCGAAGCGTAGCTCGGGTCCGGAATCCGCGTCGGGTCGAAGAATGGCGCCTCGCCGTCGACGGTGCAGCGGCGGATCACGCGGCGCTGGGGATAGTGGTCCGAAACGCCGCGGTGGAGGGTCGTGCGTTCGTCCCAGATCGCCAGCTGTCCGGGCGCCCACTTCCAGCGCACGTGAAAACGCGGCTCCGCCACATGATCGGCGAGAAAGTCCAGGATCGCTTCGCTCTCGTTTTCCGGGAGATCCGCGATCCTGTGCATCACGCCCCGGTCGGTGATGAAGAGGCTCTTCTTGCCGCTCTCGGGATGGGTTCGGACGAGGGGTTGGCGGATCGGCGGATAGGCTTCCTTGATGCGCGCGCCGAGTCCTTCGATCCCGGATTTTCGCTCGGCGATCTCGACGAAGGTCGTGTGGCAGGAGTGGATGCACTCGAGCCCATCGAGCATCGTCTGCATGCGCGGAGACAGCTCCGCGTAGGCGGCCGTCGTCGAGGCCCACATCGTGTCGCCGCCATAGTCGGGGACTTCGAGGCACGTGAGCAGGGCGACGGCCGGGGGGCGTTCGAGCCAGGTCACATCGGTGTGCCAGAGATCGACGCCGGGCTTGTTCTCGGCATCGTCGACGATGACTTGATGACCGGGCTCGACGGAGCCGAAGAATTTCTCGATCGGGTAGAGACTGAGTTCGCCGAAGCGCCTCGCCAGCGCGAGCTGCTGGTCGGCGTCGAGGGGCTGGTCGCGAAAGAAGAGGACCTCATGGGTGGCGAGGGCGTGGCGCAACTCGTCCAGGGCTTCGCTCGAGAGCGGCTTCCGCAGGTCGAGGCCGCTCACTTCGGCGCCGAGGGTGCCGAGTTTCTCGAGTGATAGACAGCTGTAGTTTCGACTCAATCCCGCCTCCCTGGCCTTCCTCGCCCCACCGTTTCCTTCGCCTTCCTCATCCTGCAGTTTCCACGCGGTCCGCGCGGATCAGGACAACCCCATTTTCTCGTCGAGCTTGAGTACGCGGATCGCGTTCTCGCGCAGGAATTTCGGCCACACCGAATCCTTGAAGGGGTTGTGCTCGCGCATCTCCGTGAACTGGCGCTCCAGGGAGATGCCGGCAGGGAAATAGCCGCAATACAGGATCTTGTCCGCGCCGCGGGTATTCGCGTATTTCACGATCTCTTCGGGATAGTGCTTGGGCGCGAAGGCGCTCGTGCAGTAGTGGAGCCCGGGCCATTTCAGCATCAGCTTCATGGCGAGTTTCTCCCAGGGTTCGCAGCCGTGGCGCGTCACGATCGTCAGCTCCGGGAAGTCGTAACAGACGCGGTCGAGATGCTCGACCTTCTGGGGGTAGCTCGGCATCCGGGGGCCGACGATGCCGGCGTTGATGAAGATGGGGAGATCGAGCTCCACGCAGGCGGCGTAGATCGGATACATCTTGGGATCGTTGATGGGGACCTGGGGAAATTGTCCGCAGGGGAAGCAGCCGACAGATACGATGTCGTGTTCTTCCTTGGCTTCCTTCATCGCCCGCACGGAGCCCATGACGTCGTTGGTATTCGTGAGCTCCATGCCGAGAATGAACCGATCGGGATGGCGCTTCTTGGCTTCGACCCCCTTTTCGGAGGTGCCGACCTTGGCGATCTGGACGCCCCATTTGTCCATCTCCGCGAGAGTCCACTCGATGGGGTCGACATCGGGGTCGACGACGTCGGGCACGTTCTTGAACATGTACTCGGCGGGAAATTCCATCGAATCGATGGTTTCCTTGTCCTTGTAGAGGGGCCGCATGAATTGATAGGCGGCCTTCTTCTCCTCCACGTTCGTATAGGGGAAGCCTATGCCCAGGTCGATGATGCCGATGTCGTCGGGAAAGCCCATGTCGTCTCCAGAAATGAGACGTCAGTGTGTCGCTTTTCAGGCGGACTGGCACCGCTGCCGGCCCTGTTTTTTCGGTTGATCCGCGGGGGGTCCGAGACGCCGCTCGCAGACGCACTTCGAGGCGGTCCATCGCCGGAGGCCTTGGGAAACGGCCGCGGGCGCGGAGGGCGCGCCGAATGACCCGGGGCACGGGAAGCCGCCTGGGGCGCAGGAGACGGCTCGGGGCATCGGAGAAGAGGTGGGCCCGCTCGAGAGCGCCGCGATTCAGGCTTCGGAGTCGATCAACTCGGGCACGCTCGATTCCGGATGCGGGCGCGCGATTCGGTCCCCTGCCTCGCGGAAGCGGAGGAGTCGGTCGTTTTCCTCGTCCCAAAGGGCGAGAGTCGCGGTGCCCATGCTCTCGCGGACGGAGAGATGTTTCGCGGCGTGTCGCAGGCGCGGTTGCTCTGCGTGGCAACGCGGCAGCCGGTAGTTCGGAACTTTCGGGTTCAGGTGGTGGATGTGGTGGAATCCGATATTCGCGCAGGCCCAGTGGAGGATGCGCGGTAGATCGTAGAACGAGCTGCCTTCGACCGCGGCGCGTTCGTAGTTCCATTTCCGACCGCGCTTATAGTAGGTCGGCTGATACTGGTGCTGGACGTAGAAGAGCCAGACGGCGCCGGCGGCGGAAAGAAAGACGACCGGTGTGTAGACCCAGAGGAAGGCCTCGAGTCCGAAGAGCCAGATCAGCGCCCCGTAGTAGGCGGCGACCCCGAGGTTGGTCCCCATGACCGAGAGCCATCCCGACCACGTCTTGGCCTGATGGCCCATCGGATAGCGCTGCATCACGACGAAATGCATCGGGGCGGCGACGCCGAAGAGAAAGATCGGATTTCGGTAGAGCCGGTACCAGAGCCGCTGGAGGAGAGAGGCCTCGCGGAATTCTTCGAGGGTCATCATCTCGACGTCGCCGTTGCCGCGCCGATCGAGGTGCCCGTTGCCCTGATGGTGGAGGTGGTGTTGGCGTGCCCAGTAGCCGATGGGCGTGTTCGTGAGGACGCCCATCAAGTTTCCGACGGCGATATTCTGCCAGCGCTTCGGAAGGAACGAACCATGACCGGCATCGTGTCCGATCATGAAGAGCCGCATATAGGCCACCGAAGCGACGAGGGAAAGCAGGAGCGTCCAGCCGTAGGCATTCTCGACCGTCGCGAACATCAGCCCGATCGAGACGACGAAGAGCACGAGCGTATTCCCGAGCTGCCACAGGGCCGCCGCGTAGCTGCTTTGCGCGTAGGGCCGGGTGATCTGGAAGAGGCTGGCCTCTCGCTCACCCGTTTCGTCCGTAATTCGCTGGTTCATCGAGAACCGTATCGACGCATGGGGTGAAAAAATTTACAGCCTCGAGAGCACGGCCGACCCGCTACGTGTTGGATTCTCATCGGCGCGGAGCCTAGGGGACGCAGGGCTCGCGAGACATCCGTCGCTCTGTCACAGCTTTGTGAAAACTACGTTTCGAGGCGGCCGGGTCGATTCGCAGCGCGGGCGCGGGCGCCACGCGCCACGCCCGATCGACAGCGGATCGACCGGGCCGGCTCATGAAGAGCGGGCGACCGGATCAGTCGAGGATCCGCGCGCTTTCGATGTAGTCGAGCTCGGGGAAGGATTCTCGGAGGTAGTCGTTTCCGAGGATGCTCAACCGCTGCGCGCTCGGTCCCGGCCCCCCCGGCGCGGCCTCGCCCGTGCGGTGGATCCGGTCGAAGACCTCCATTCCCGAAACGACCCTTCCGATCGGGACGAAGCCGGAGCGGTCGAGATTCAGATTGTCCTTGAAGTTCACGAAGAGCTGGGTCGTTCTCGAATGGGCTTCCATCCGCTTGGCAAAGGAGAGTGTTCCTTTCACGTTGGACTCGACTCGCAGGTCGTCTCGAATCGTCGCGCGGTCCCAGGTGCGGGCAACCTTCGGGTCCCCGTGCTGACCGAATTGAGCCATGAAGTCGTCGATCACGCGGATGAAGCCGACATGCTCGTAGAAGCCGATCTCGACGAGATTGTAGAAACGGTCGACGCCGTGGGGAGCCCAGGCGCGGATGATCTCGAAGACGACCTCGCCCTGGGTCGTCTCGAACTCGACGCGGAACTGTTCGGGTGCGCGTGCGCGGGCGAGTGCGGGATTCGAGAGTGCTGGATGTGGAGCTGCTTCGAAGGCACCGTCGCGAAGGAGATATACGAACACCCCGACTGCGGCGGAGAGGACGAGGACACCCCCGAGCGTGAGGGCGAGACGTTTTCCAGTCATGAAGCGATGGGCCCTCCGGCCGCGTGACCCGCTTGCGGCTCAGGCCCGTGCAGAGATCGACTTCACGACATCGAGGTAGATATGTCGAACCTCGTCGAGAGTGAAACCCGCGGCCTTGACGTTCTCGACGGTCGTGCGGTTCATCTCGGGGCCGACCCGTCGAGTGAGCGGAGTCATGAGATTCATCATCAGGCTGAACGGAAAATAGCGGCTCCCGGTGTGTTCGAACATGTGGAGTTCGGCGCCTGGCTTCATCACCCGGCGCAGCGCCGCCAGGCCCTCGATCGGTCGTGGCACCGAACAGAAGGTGCAGGAAGTGAATACCTGATCGAAGTGACCCTCGGCGAATGGCATTTCGTGCACGTCCATCTGTTGCAGCTCGATCTGGCCATCGTAGGCCGCGACCCGGACACGGGCTTTCTCGATCATGCCGTCGCTGATGTCGATGCCCATGATGTTCCGACCCGGCGGAAAGAAGGGCACGTCGAGGCCTGTCCCGATCGCGAGAAAGAGGATGCGTCCCTCGCCCATCTTCGAGAAGAGGGCGCGCTTGTAGGGCTCCCAGCGCTTCTCGGGGCCGTAGCCCGCCATGACATCGAAATTGGCCGAAGCCTTGTCCCATTTCGCCTTGGTTACGAGGTCCATCGTGAAGCCCTCCCGCGAATCCAGCCGTTGGCCACATAACATGCTACGAGCGTGACGAGCCCGCTGTAGAGACCGAGCTCCGCGCCCCGGCCCCAACCGATGGGCTCCATCGCCGCGGTCATCGAAACGACCATGCCCGCGACCATTCCGGTCGTCATGACCGGCAGCATGACCTCCATGGCGCCGAAGAGTGCGCCGAGGGGAAAGGCGATGATCATGGAGAGGATCATTCCCAGCGCCATACCCACGAACATCGCGAGGATCATGTTCCAGCCCGGCCCGAAGAGGGCCGTCATCGCGAGCCCGACGACGATGCCGGCGAGACCGTTTGCCAGCACGTCACCGAGGATGAAGTAGGGGCGGGTTTCCATGGTCGGAGTTCCTCCTTGAGATCGCGCTCGACAGACTAACCCAGCCCGGCGCGTCCGCGCCGCGGCATCCGGGCGACGGTTCGCCGGCGGGATTGACACCGCCCCGGCGGCTGGCCTAAAGACGGAAAACACCGAAACGCGGATGGAGAGCAGATTCATGGGGACGCAGGACCAACGACGCCGGGACCTCGAGGTGACGATCATCGGTGCCGGACCGGGCGGCCTCTGCATGGGAATCAAGCTGCGCGAGGCGGGCTTCGAAAACTTCACGATCATCGAACGCAGCGCTCAGGTCGGGGGGACCTGGAATCAGAATCGCTACCCCGGTTGCGCCTGCGACATCCCCTCTCATCTCTACTCCTTCTCCTTCGATATCAAGCGCGACTGGTCACGGCCCTACGCCCCCCAGCCCGAAATCCTCGAGTACATGGAGGGCATCGCGGAAAAATATGGCCTGCTTCCCTTCTGTCGCTTCGGCAGCGCCGTCGAAAAGGCGACCTGGGACGACGCTTCTGCGCGCTGGACGGTCCGGCTCGCGAGCGGCGAGACGATCGAGTCCGACATCGTCGTCAGCGCCATCGGCATGTTCAACTCGATCGTGCTGCCGGACATTCCTGGGCTCGACGACTTCGAGGGCACGAAATTCCATTCGTCGCGCTGGGACTGGGAGCACGAGCTCGCAGGCGAGGCGGTCGGCGTGATCGGGGCTGCGGCGAGCGCCGTGCAACTCGTTCCCGAGATCGTGAAGGAGGCGGATCAGGTCTACGTCTTCCAGCGCACGGCGAACTGGGTCCTTCCGAAGGAGGACGATCCCTATACCGACGAAGAACTCGAACATTTTCGCACGGATCCCCACGCCGCCCAGGCCGTCCGCGACACGATCTTCGAAGACATCGAGACCGGTCAGGCCTTCTACGACGGCGCCGTCCGAGAGGAGATGGAGACGGCGGTTCGGGAGGCGATCGCCGTGGTGGAGGATCCGGAGGTGCGCGAGAAGCTCGTGCCGACCCACATGTGGGGTTGCAAACGACCGCTCTTCTCGAACGACTACTACGCGGCCTTCAACCGTCCGAACCTCGAACTCGTGACCGAGCAAATCGAGCGCATCACGCCGACGGGCCTCGTGACCGCCGACGGCAAGGAACGGAGGATCGATACCCTGGTCATGGCGACGGGCTTCTCCTCGATCGAGTTTCTTTCGGCGATCGAAGTGACGGGGCGGGATGGGGTGGATCTCGAGGAGGCCTGGAACGACGGGGCGCAGGCCTATATGGGGATGACGACCGCCGGCTTCCCGAACCTCTTCATGCTCTACGGTCCGAACACGAATCAGGGTTCGCTGATCACGATGATCGAGTGGCAGGTCGATCACGTGGTGCGGCATCTCGAGCGGATCGCGGCGGAGAACCTTGCGTGGGTCGACGTTCGATCGGATCTACAAACCGCCTACAACGACCAGATCCAAAAGGACATCGCCGCAGTGGAGCCCTGGATGGACGGCTGCAATGGCTACTACCGCTCGGCGAGCGGTCGCGTCGTGACGCAGTGGCCCAAGAACATGACCGCGTTCCGGGACATGATCGCCGCCCTCGATCCCGAAGCCTACGAGTCGAAGCCGGCCTAGATCCCGAATAGCGTCCGAATAGAACCCGCATAGCATTCGGATCGAACACGAATCGATCCCGACCAGACCCCGAACAGACCCTTCGCATAACAAGGATCAGTGGGCGAGGGGTTCCGGGACGAGCCCGCGCCCATTCGGGTTTCGCATGTAGCGAGTGTATGCGGGGGGAGGCCCCATGCCGAGGCGTTCGCGGACTTCTTCGATGGGGTGGCCGAGCAGGTCCGTCCAGTCGACCACGGCGAGCCACTGGGTCTCGCGCCCCCGCTTCGCCGCCAGATCGAGCAGTCCGCGTGCTTCGTCGATCTGGCGACCGGCGCCCAGGCGCGCGAAGCGCGAGATCCACTTGAAGGCCGGGCTGCCATTCTGCTCGTGGCTGAAGGTCAGGACCTGTAGCTCGCCGAGGATGTCGCGGTGGTAGCCCGTCAGCACGTGATAGAGGTCGTGGGAGGCGCGCATGTGTTGGAAGAAACGCCGCCGGGCCGCGTCACTCCCCAGGATCTCGTATTCGACGGGCGCGACCTCGGCGTCGAGCTGCTCCGTCGAGATTCCCTCTCGAATCATATAGTCGAGATAGATGCGGCCGACTGAACCCTCGGGCCGCTTCGCCAGCGCCTCGCGATCGGTCAGGAGCTCGAAGAGGGATGGGGCCCCGTCGAGGATGCTGCGTCCCAATGGGTCCGCCCGGAAGCGCTGGTAGTTCTTTTCGGAGTTGCGGCGATCGACCGTCATCACGAGGCGCGCGCCATGCGACGTCTCGTTCGGGTCGCGCATGACCTTCAAGAGTGAGTAGAGGAGGGGGAAGCGCGGGGGCTTGGACTCCGCGGACGTGTTCTCGGTCGTGACGCGATCGGGCAGTGCTCCTGGCATTCCGAGCCTCCTGACGAAGGGCAGGGATAGGATCGGGTTTTTCGCGGCGTTTTGCATATCCGATCTGGCGCATGCTGACCTTCCTTGCGGAAATGCAGCCGGGACGGGAAGAAAAATCCGCAGGCGAGGCGGAGGGTCGCGGCAGGGAGGGGCGCTTCGTCTACGCTATGCCCCGTTTCCAGCTCGGCCTGTGAAACGCAGTTCCTTCAATTCCTTGCGTATGAGGTCTCGATTGCGAAGCGAAGACTACGAGAAAATGGGTGCGTTCTACCTGGGAAGTCCGGTGGACGCCGAGACCGACGAGACGCTGCCGACACCGCTCCTATACGACTCGAAGGATCTCACGACCCACGCCGTCCTGCTCGGGATGACCGGAAGCGGGAAGACGGGTCTCGCGATCTCCATGCTCGAGGAGGCGTTGATCGACGGCGTTCCGGTCATCGCGATCGACCCCAAGGGCGATCTCGGAAACCTGATGCTGACCTTCCCCGATCTCGCGGGTTCGGATTTTCGGCCGTGGATCGACGAGGGGGCGGCCTCCCGGGCTGGGCAGACGCCGGACGCCTACGCCGAGAGCCAGGCGACGCTTTGGCGGAACGGACTCGCGAAATGGGGTCAGTCCCCGGACCGGATCGAGCGCCTCGAAGCCGCGGCGGAGCGTGTCCTCTATACGCCCGGCAGCAAGTCCGGGACTCCGCTTTCGATCCTGCGCTCCCTCGATGCCCCGCCGCCGACACTCCTCGAAGACGACGAAGCGCTGCGCGAGCGGATCCAGTCTTCGGTCTCGGGGTTGCTCGGCCTGCTCGGGATCGTCGCGGATCCGATCCAGAGTCGCGAACACATCCTGCTCTCGACGCTGGTCGAGCGCGCCTGGCGAGAGGGGCGGAACCTCGACATGGCGACGCTGATCCACCAGATCCAGAAGCCGCCGGTCGAGCGGGTCGGGATCATGGACGTCGAGACTTTCTTCCCGTCCGGCGACCGCTTCGGGTTGGCCATGCGGCTCAATAATCTGCTGGCCTCGCCCGGCTTTTCGGCATGGCTCGAAGGCGAGCCGCTCGACATCGGCCGCATGCTCCGCGCACCCGACGGACGTCCGCGACTCTCGATCGTGTCGATCGCGCATCTCGCCGACGCCGAGCGGATGTTCGTCGTGACGCTCCTGTTGGGACAACTCGTGTCCTGGATGCGTTCGCAGTCCGGTTCTCAGTCGCTGCGCGCGATTCTCTATATGGACGAGATCTTCGGCTATTTTCCGCCGACGGCGAACCCACCGAGCAAGACGCCCATGCTGACGCTGCTGAAGCAGGCGCGGGCGTACGGCGTCGGATGTGTGCTGTCGACCCAGAACCCCGTCGACCTCGACTACAAGGGCCTCTCGAATTGCGGGACCTGGCTGCTCGGTCGCCTGCAGACCGAACGCGACAAGGCCCGGGTCATCGAAGGCCTCGAGAGCGCCTCGAGCGGTGTCGAAGGACGCCTCGACCGCGCGAGCCTCGACCGCACCCTGTCCGGGCTCTCCAGTCGAACCTTTCTCTTGAACAACGTCCACGAGGACGAGCCCGTCTTGATGCGGTCACGCTGGGCGTTGTCCTATCTGGCTGGCCCCCTCTCGCGGGATCAGATCAAGAAGTTGGCGAAGCCGCCGACGCGTCCGGCGGGAGACTCGCGCGAGGCGGATCGGTCCGCGGGTGTTGCGGTCGCGCAGGCGCCTTCCGGAAAGCGCGCTGCGAAGGCCGCGCCGGAGCGGCACGATCGCCCCGTCGTTCCCGCCGAGGCGGCGGAGCGATTCCTGCCCGTCACCCACTCCGTCTCCTCCGATGACCGGATCGTCTACCGCCCGATCGTGCTCGGCCGAGTCTCGGCGCACTATTCGAATGCGCGCGCCGGCGTCGATGAATGGACGAAGCATGTCCTCTGGGCGCCCCTCGATCCGGAACTCGAGGGGTCGCCGTGGGAAGGGGCGCGGCTCCTGGCGGCGATGCCCGAGCTCGAATCCACGCCGGAGGACGGCGCCGAGTTCGGGCCGCTTCCCGGTCTGGCGGAGCGAAAGACGAGCTGGAAGAAGTGGTCGAAACAGCTGAAGACCGGCGTCTACCGCGATCATCCCCTGATGCTCTGGAAGAACAAGCGCCCGAAGCTGGTGTCGGCGCTCGGCGAAGAAGAGGGTGCCTTTCGAGGCCGGGTCGCAGATGCACTGCGAGAGGGACGAGACCTGAAGCTCGAAAAGCTTCGAAAGCGTTATGCGCCGAAGCTGGCCCGCTACCAGGAGAAGATCGATCGTGCGCTGGAGCGCGTCGACCGCGAAGAAGAGCAGTACAAGGATCGCAAGAACCAGACGATCCTTTCCTTCGGCGCCACCGTCGTCGGCGCGCTCTTTGGTCGCAAGCTCGCGAGTGCGGGGAACGTGCGAAGCACGGCGAGCGCCATGAAGGGGATCAGTCGCGCCTCGCGCGAGAAGGCGGACATCGGACGCGCGGAAGCCCGGGTCGAAGAGATCCAACAAGAGCTGGCGGATCTGGAGGTCGAGTTCCAGGAAGCCCTCGAGGCCGCGGAGGACCAGGCCGCGGAAGCCGAACTCGAGATCGAGATCGAAGAGCTGCGCGTCAACGCCAGGAAGTCGGACCTCGACGTGGAGCGTCTCTCGCTCGTCTGGGTCCCCTCGCGCATCGGGACGGACGGCTCCGTCGAACTCGTGGGCAGCCTCGAGGCGTGAAGATGAACCGCCGCACGAGGAGGATTCTCGCCGGCGTCGCGCTGCTCGCCGTCGCTTGGC
>JAPIWU010323336.1:0-11581 GCA_037576205.1 Pyrocystis lunula | reverse complement strand
AAAATCCAAAAATCCAAAAATCCAAAAATCCAAAAATCCAAAAATCCAACAATCCAAAAATCCAAAAATCCAAAAATTCCAAAATTCTAAAATTCCCAAATCTTAAAAAACAAAATTCAAAAACCAGAGAACCAAAAAACAAAATCCAGAAATCCAAAAATCCAAAATCCAAAAAACCAAAATCCAAAAATCAAAAATCCAAAAACCAAACATCCTAAAATCCAAAAATTCAAAAATCCAAAAATCCAAAAATCCAAAATTCAAAATCCAAACATCCAAAATTCAAAAAATCAAAAATAAAAAACAAAAATCCAAAAATCAAACAATTTAAAAACCCCAAAATCCAAAAATCTAAAAAAATCCAAAAATCAAAAAATCATAAAATAAAAAAATCGAAAAATTTAAATAACCAAAAATCCAAAATCCAAAACCCAAAAATCAAAAAATCCAAAAATCCAAAAATACAAAAATATAAAAAAACAAAAATCCAAAATCCAAAAATTTAAAATTCAAAAACCAAAAGTCCAAAAATCCAAAATACAAAAATCCAAAAATCAAAAAATCCAACAATCCAAAAATCCAAAAATCACCAAATCACCAAAAATAAAAAAACAAAAAATCCAAAAATCCAAATCAAAAAATACAAAATTCAAAAAATAAAAATCAAAAAAACAAAATCCCAAAATCCAAAAATCCAAAAACCCAAAATCCAAATTCAAAAATCTAAAAATAAAAAAACCAAGAATCAAAAAATCCAAAATTCTAAAAATCAAAAAATCCAAATCCAAAAATAAAAAAACCAAATATTCAAACATACAACTACAAATCCAAATCCAAAAATCCAAAGATCCAAGAATCCAAAAATCCAAAAATCGAAAAACCCCAAAATCCAAAAATACAACAATACAAAAATACAGAAATACAAAAATACAAAAATACAATCCAAAAATCCAAAAATAAAAAATCCAAAAATCCAAAAATCCCAAAATCCAAAAATCCCAAAATCCAAAAATCCCAAATCCAAAACCCAAAAATCTTAAATCCAAGAACCAAAAATTTAAAAATCCAAAAATCAAAAAATCCAAAATCCAAAATCCCAAAATCCCAAATTCAAAAAATCACATCAAAAAATCCAAAAATGCAAAAATCCAAAAATCTTAAAATCCAAAAATCAAAAAATCCAAAAATCCAAAAATCCAGAATCCAAAAATCCAAAATCCAAAAATAAAAAATCCAAAAATCAAAAATACCAAAATCCCAAAATCCAAAAATCCAAAAATCCAAGAATAAAAAATACAAAAATTCAAAAATACAAAAATACAAAAATACAAAAATACAAAATCCAAAATCCAAAAATCCACAAATACAAAAATCAAAAAATCCCAAAATCCAAAATTCACAAACCACAAATCCAAAAATCAAAAACTACAAAAATCCAAAAATCCCATAATCCAAAAATCCCAAAATCCAAAAATCCAAAAATCCAAAAATCCAAACGCAAAAATCCAAGAATCAAAAAATCAAAAAATCAAAAATTACAAATCACAAAATCCAAAAATCCAAAAACCATAAAACCCATAAAACCATAAAACCAAAAATCCAGAATACAAAATCCCAAAATAAAAAATCAAAAAATTCAAAAATCCAAAAATCCAAAATTCAAAACCACAAATCCAAAAATCCAAAAATCCAAAAATCCGAAAATCCGAGAATCCAAATCCAAAAATCCAAAAATCCAAAAATCCAAAAATCCGAAATCCAAAAAATACAGATCCAAAAATCCAAAAATCCAGAAATCCAAAAATCAAAAAATCAAAAATTCCAAACATCCAACAATCCAAACATCCAAAAATCCAAAATTCAAGAACCAAAACTTCAATCCAAAAATCCAAAAATCAAACAATCCAAATCCAAAAATCCAAAATCCCAAAATCCAAAAATCCAAATATCCAAAAATTCAAAAATCTAAAAATCCAATATCCAAACATTCAAAAATCAAAAAAACAAGAAATCCAAAATCCAAAAATCAAAAAATCAGAAAATCCAAAATCCAAATCCAAAAATCTAAAAATCCAAAAATCCAAAAATCCAGATGTCCAAACTCATAAAATCAAAAAATCCAAGAATCCAAAATCTAAAATCCAAAATCCAAAAAATACAAACATACAAAAATACAAAAATACAAAAATCTCAAAATACAAAATCCCAAAATCCAAAAATACACAAACCAAAAATCCAAACATCCAAAATCCAAACATCCCAAAATCCAAAAATCCAAAAATACAAATTCAAAAAACAGAATATCCAAAAATCAAAACATCCAAAAATCCAAAATCCAAAATCCGAAAATCCAAAATTCAAAAACCAAAAATCCGAAAATTCCAAAATCCAAATATCCAAATATCCAAGAATCCAAAGATCCAAAAATCAAAAATCAAAATACAAAAATACAAATTCAAAAATCCAAAAATCCAAAAATCCAGAAATCCAAAAATCCGAAAATCCAAAAATGCAAAAATTCAAAATTCAATAACCAAAAATCCCTAAATCAAAAATCCAAAAACCAAAAATCCCAAAATCCCAAAATCCAAAAATCCAAAATTCAAAAACCAGAAATCAAACAATATAAAAATCCAAACGCCCAAAAATACAAAAACCAAAAATCAAAAAAATAAAAAAATCCAAAAATCCAAGAATCCAAAAATCCAAAAATCCAAAAACCAAAAAAACAAAAAATCCAAAAACCCAAAAAATCAAGAAATCCAGAAATCAAAAAAACCAAAAATCCAAAATTCCAAAATTCAAAAGCCCAGAATCCAAAAATAAAAAATCCCAAAATCCCAAAATCACAAAATTCCAAAATCCAAAAATCCAAGAATCCAAAAATCCAGAAACCCAAGAATCAAAAAATCAAAAAATCTAATAATCCAAAATCCAAAAATCCAAAAATCCAAAATCCAAAAATCCAAAAATCCAAAATCCAAAAAAATCCAAAGTTCAAAAACCAAAAATCAAAAAATCCAAAAATCCAAAAATCCAAAATACAAAAATCCAAAAATACGGAAATCCAAAAATCCCAAAATCCAAAATCCAAATTCAAAAACCCAAAAGACCAAAAATCCAAAAATCCAAAAATCCAAAAATCCAAAAATCAAAGAAACCAAACATCCAAAAATCCAAAAATTCAAAAAACCAAAAATATAAAAATCCAGAATCAAAAAATCCAAAAATCCAAGAATCCAAAAATCCAAAAATAAAAAATCCAAAAATCCAACACTCAAACAATCAAAAAATCAAAAAAATAAAAAAATAAAAAATAAAAAACAAAATCAAAAAATCCAAAATCCAAAATCCCAAAATCCAGAAATCCATAAATCAAAAAACCAAAAAGTCCAATATCCAAATATCAAAAATTCAAAAACCAAAAATCCAAAATCCAAAAATCCAAAATCCAAAAATCCAAAAATTCAAAAAATCCCAAAATCCAAAAATAAAATCCGAGAATCCCAAAATCCAAAGCCAAAAATCCAAAATTCAAAAGATCCAAAAATCCAAAATACAAAAATCCAAAATTCAAAAACCAAAAATCCAACAATCAAAAAATCCACAAATCCAAAATATAAATATACAAAATCCAAAAATCAAAAAATACAAAAATCCAAAAATCCAAAAATCCAAAATCCAAAATCAAACATCCAACAAATCCAAAATTCCAAAATTCAAAAACCCAAAATCCAAAAATCAAAGATCCAAAAACCAAAAATCCAACAATCCAAAAATCCAAAAATCAAAAAATCAAAAATCCGAAATCCAAAAATCCAAAATTCAAAAACCACAAATCCAAAAATCCCAAAATCCCAAAATCCCAAAATCCCAAAATCCAAAATACAAAAAATCCAAAAATCCAAAAATCCAAAAATCCAAAAATCCAAAAATCCAAAAATTCCAAAAATCAAAAAAATTCAAAATTCCAAAAATCCCAAAATCCAAAATCCAAAAATCCAAAATTCAAAAATCCCCAAAATCGAATATCCAAAAAATCAAAAATCCAAGAATCCAAAATCCCAAAATTCCAAACATCCAAAAATACAAAAATCCAGAATGCAAAAATTCCCAAAAACCAGAAATCCAAAATTCCAAAAATCCAAAATTCCAAAAATCCAAAAATCCAAAATCCAAGTATCCAAAAATCCAAAATCCAAAAATACACAGATCCAAAAATCCCCAAAATCCAAAATTCCAAAATTCCCAAAATTCCCAAAATCAAAAAATCCACACATCCAAAAATCCAAAATTTCAAAATTCACAAAATTCACGAAATTCCAAAAAACCCAAATTCCAAAAATCCCAAAATCAAAGAATCCAAAATCCGAATGTTCAAAAAATCCAAAAATTCCAAAATTCCAAAAATTCCAAAATTCCAAAAATTCCGAAAATCCAAAAATCCAAAATTCCAAAATTCCAAAATTCCAAAAATCCAAAATTTACAAAAATTCAAAAAAATCCAAAAATTCCAAAAATCCCAGAATCCCAAATTCCAGAAATCAAAAAATCCAACATTCAAAAATCCAAAATCCAAAAATCCAAAATCCGAAAATCCCCAAAATCCAAAATCCAAAAAATCCAAAAATCCAAAATCCAAAAATCCAAAATACCAAAAATCCAAAATTCCAAAAATCCAGAAATCAAAAATCCAAAAATCCAAAGATAAAAAATCCAAATATCCAAAGATCCAAAAATCACCAAAATCCAAAATCCAGATAATCCAAAAATTCAAAAAATCCCAAAATCAAAAAATCCAAAAATCCAAAATTCCAAAATCCAAAAATTCTCAAAATCCCGAAATCCAAAATTCCAAAAATTCCGAAAATCCAAAATCAAAATCCAAAAATCCAAAATCCAAAGATCCAAAAAACCCAAAATCCAAAATCCAAAAAAATCCAGAAATTCAAAAAAATCCAAAAATCCAAAAATCCAAAAATCCAAAATTCCAAAATACAAATATTCCCAAAATCCGAAAATCCAAAAATCCAAAAATCCAAAATCCAAGAATCCAAAAATCCAAAATCCAAAGATCCAAAACTCCAAAAATCCAAAATCCGAAAAATCCAAAAATCCAAAAATCCAACATCCAAATATTCTAAAAAATATTCCCAAAATCCAAAATACAGAAATTCCAAAATCAAAAAATTCCCAAATCCAAACATTCCCAAAATCCCAAAATTCCTAAAATCCAAATCCAAAAATCCAAAAATCCAAAATCCAAAAATCCAAAAATTCCAAAAATTCCAAAAATTCCAAAAATTCCAAAAATTCAAATAATTCCAAAAATCCAAAATTCCAAAATTACAAAAAACCAAGATCCAAAAATCCAAAGATCCAAAAATCCGCAAATCCAAAATCCAAACATTCCAAAATCCAAAAATCCAGAAATCCAAAAATCCAAAAATCCGAAAATTCCAAAAATTCTAAAAATTCCAAAAATTCCAAAAATCCAAAAATCCCAAAATCCAAAAATCCAAAAATCCAAAAATCAGAAAATCCGAGATCCAAACATCCAAAAATCCAAAATCCAAAAAATCCAAAAATCCAAAAATACAAAATCCAAAAATTCAAAAAATCCAAAAATCCAAAAAATCCAAAATACAAAAATTCTCAAAACCCAGAAATCCAAAATTCCAAAAATCCAAAATTCCAAAAATCCAAAAATCCAAACTCCAAAAATCCAAAAATCCAGAATCCAAGAAATCCAAAGATCAAAAAAACCCAAAAATCCTAAATCCAAAAATTCAAAGAATTCCCAAAATTCCAAAATCCAAAAATCCAAAAATCCAAAATATCAAAATCCAAAAATTCCCAAAATCCAAAAATCCACAATTCCAAAAATCCAAAAATCCAAAATTCACAAAAATCCAAAAATCCAAAATCCAAAAATCCAAAGATCCAAAAATCCCCAAAATACAACATCCAAGAAATCCAAAAATTCAGAAAATCCAAACATCCGAAAATCCAAACATAACAAAAATTCTAAAAAAACAAAAATTCCGAAAATACAGAAATCCAAAAATCCAAAATTCCAAAAAAAATCCAAAATCCAAAAATCAAAATTCCAAACATCCAAAATCCAAAAATCCCCAAAATCCAAAATCCAAAAAATCAAAAAATCTAAAAATCCAAAATCCAGAAATTCCAAAAATCCAAAAATCCAAACATCCAAAATACAAAAATAACAAAAATTCCCAAATTCCCTAAATCCCAAAATCCAAAATTCCAAAAATCCAAAAATCCAAAAATCCAAGATCCCCAGAATCCAAAAATCCCAAAATCCAAAAATCACCAAAATCCAAAATCAAAAAATCAAAAAATTCACAAAATTCCCCAAATCCGAAAAAATCCAAAAATCAAAAAAAACCAAAGTCCAAAAATCCACAGATCCAAAAATCCCCAAAATCCATAATTCCAAAATTCCCAGAATCCAAAAATCCAAAAATCAACGAATCCAAAAATCCAGAATCCAAGAATTCACAAAATTCCACAAATCTTAATCCAAAAATCCAAAAATCCAAAATCCAAAAATTCCAAAAATTCCAAGCATTCCAAAAATCCAAAAATCCGAAAATTCCAAAAATCCAAAAATCCAAAAATCCAAAATTCCAAAAAATCCAAAAATCCAAAATCCAAAAATCCAAAAATCCAGAAATCCATAAAACCAAACTACAAAAAATCCAAAAATCCAAAAATCCAAAAATCCAAAAATCCAAAAATCCAAAATACCAAAAAAATCCAGAAATCCAAAAATCCAAAAATCCGAAAATCCCAAATTCCAAAAATCCAAATATCCAAAATCCCAATAAATCCAAAATCCAAAAATCATAAAAATCCAATATCAAAAGAATCAAAAAATCCAAAAATCCAAAATCCAAAAATTCCAAAAATCCCAAAATCCAAAAACCCAAAATACATTAATTCCCAAAAATCCAAAAATCCAAAATTCCAAAAATCCAAAATTCCAAAAATCCAAAAATCCAAAATCCAAAAATCGAAAGATCCAAAAATCACAAAAAACAAAATTCCAAAATTCCAAAAATCCAAAGTTCAAAAATTCCTAAAATTCACAAAATTCCCAAAATTCCCTAAACCCCAAAATCCAAAATAGCCACATCCCTAAATTCCAAGAATCCAAAAATCCAAAATTCAAAAATCCAAAAATCCAGAATCCCAAAATCCAAAGATCCAAAAATCCCCAAAATCCAAAATCCCAAAAATCCAACAAATCCAAAAATCCGAAAATCCAAAAATCCGAAATTCCAACAATCCCAAAATTCCAAAAATCCAAAAATCCAAAATTCCAAAAATCAAAAAAACCAAAATCCAAAAATCCAAAATCCAAAATCCAAAAAATTCAAAAATCCAAAAATCCAAAATCCAAAAATTCCGAAAATTCTAAAAATTCTAAAAATCCAAAATACAAAAATTCCCAACATCCAAACATCCAAAATTCCAATGACGCAAAATTCCAGAAATCCAAAAATCCAAAATTCCAAAATTCCCAAAATCAAACAATCCCAAAATCCACAAATCCAAAAATCCAAAATTCCAAAATCCCAAAAAATCTGAAAACCCAAATATCCTGAATTCCAAAAATCCCAAAATCCAAAATACAAAAATCCGAAAATCAAAAAAAACAAAAAATCTCAAAATTCCAAAATCAAAAAATCCAGAAAAATCAAAAAATCCAAAATTCCAAAATACAAAAATTCCCCAAATCCCAAAATCCAAAATTCCAAAAATCCAGAAATCCAAAAATCCAAAAATCCAAAAATCCAAAAAACCCAAAATCCAGAATCCAAAAAATCCAAAAATCCAGAAATCCAGAATCCAAAAATTCCAAAAATCCCAAAATTCCCTAAATCAAAAATACAAAAATTCCAAAATCCAAATATTCCCAAAATCCAAAAATCAAAAATTCCAAAAATTCCAAAAATTCCCAAAATCCAAGAATCAAAAAATCCAAAATCCAAAAATCCAAAGATCCAAAAATCCTAAAAAATCCAAAATTCCAAAATTCCCAAAATTCCCAGAATCCAAAAATCCACAAATCCAAAAATCCAAAATTCCAAAATCCAAAAATTCCCAAAATCCTAAATTCCAAAAATCCAGAAATCCAAAATCCAAAAATCCAAAAATCGAAAATCCAAAAAATCCAAAAATTCAAAAATCCAAAATGCCCAAAATTCCCAAAATTCCCAGAATCCAACATCCAATGATCCAAAAATCCCAAAATCACAAAATCCAAAATCCAAAAATCCAAAAATACAAAAATCCAAAAATCCAAATATCCAGAAATCAAAAAATCAAAAATTCAAACAATTCCGAAAATCCCAAAATCCAAAAATTCAAAATTCCAAAAATCCAAAAATCCAAAATCCGAAAATCCAAAATCCAAAAATCCCCAAAATCCAAAATCCAAAAAATCCAAAAATCCAAAAATCCAAAATCAAAAAATTCAAAAAATCAAACAATCCAAAAACCCAAAGTACAAAAAATTCTCAAAATCCAAAAATCCAAAATTCCAAAAATCCAAAATTCCAGAAATCCAAAAATCCAAAATCCAAAAATCCAAATGTCCAAAATCCAAAAATCCAATAATCCCAAAATCCCAAAAATCCCAAATTCCAAAATTCCCAAAATCCAAAAATCCCAAAATCCACAAATCCCCAAAATCCAAAATTCCAAAATCCACAAAAATCAAAAAATCCACGAATCCAAAATTCAAGGAATCCAAAAATCCAAAAATCCAAAATTCAAAAAATTCCAAAAATTACGAAAATACCAAAAATCCAAAAATCCAAAAAATCCAAAAAATCCGAAAATCCAAAAATACAAAATTCCCAAGTTCCAAAAATCCCAAAATCCAAGAATCCAAAAATTCCAAAATTCCAAAAATTCAAAAATCCCAAAATCCAAGATTCCAAAAATCCAAAAATCCAAAATCCCTAAATCCAAAATCCAAAAATCCAGAATCCAAAAATCCCCAAAATCCAAAATCCAATATATCGAAAAATCCAAAAATCCAAAATCCAAACATTCAAAAAATCCAAAAATCCAAAAATCCATAATACAAAAATTATCAAAATCCAAAATTCCAAAAATTCCAAAAATACCAAAAATCCAAAAATCCAAAAATCCAAAATCCAAAAATCAAAAAATCCAAAAATCCAGAAATCCAAATATCCGAAAATCCCAAAAATCCAAAATCCAGAAAACCCAAAAATTCCCGAAATCCCGAAATCCAAAAATCCAAAAATCCTAAATTCCAAAATCCAAAAATTCCCAAAATCCCAAAATTCATAATTCCAAAAATAAAAATTCCCCAATTCCAAAAATCCAAAAATCCAAAATCCAAAAAACCAAAAATCAAAAAATCCCCAAAATACAAAATCCAAAAAATCAAGAAATTCAAAAAATCCCAAAATCCCAAAATCCCATAATCCCAAATTCCAAAATCCCAAAATTCACAAAATTCCCTAAATCCAAAATTCCATGAATCCACAAATCCAAAATCCAAAAATTCCAAAAATCCTAAATCCAAAAATCCAAAAATCCAAAAAATCCAAAAATCCGAAAAATCCAAAATCCAAAAATTCAAAAAATCCCGAAATTCCCAAAATCCAAAAATCCAGAATTCCAAAAATCCAAATCCAAAATCCAAAAAACCAAAATCCAAAAATCCCAAATCCAAGAATCCAAAAATCCAAAATCCAGAAAATCCAAAAATCCAAAAATCCAAAATCCAAACATTCCAAAAACCCAAAAATCCAAAAATCCAAAATACAAAAATTCTCGAAATCCAAAAAATCCAAAATTCCAAAAATCCAAAATTCCAAAAATCAAAAATTCCAAAAATCAAAAAATCCAAAATCCAAAAATCCACAAATACAAATCCCAAAATCCAAAGATCCAAAAATCCCCAAAATCCAAAATTCCAAAATCCCAAGATCCAAAATTCCAAAAATACACAAATCCAAAATCCCAAAATCCAAAGATCCAAAAATCCCCAAAATCCAGAATCCAAAAAATCCAAAAATCCAAAAATCCAAACATCCAAAAATCCAAAAATTCAAAAAATTCAAAAAATACAAACAAATTCAAAAATTCCAAAAATCCAAAATTCCAAAAATCCAGAATCCAGACATCCAAAATCCAAAAATCCAAAATCTAAAAATCCCCAAAATCCAAAATCCAAAAAACAAAAATCCAAAAATCCAAAATAAAAAATCCAAAAATCCAAAAATCCAGAATACACAAATTCCCAAAATCCAAAAATCCAAAATTCCAAAAATCCAAAATTCCAAAAATCTGAAAATCCAAAATCCAAAAATCCAGATATCCAAAATCCAAAAATCCAAAGATCCAAAAATCCCCAAAATCCTAAATCCAAAAATTCTATAAATTCACAAAATTCCCAAAATCCCAAAATCCAAAAATCCAAAATTCCAAAATCCCAAAATTCCCAAAATCCAAAAATCCAAAATTCAAACAATCCAAAAATACAAAATTCAAAAAAATCAAAAAAATCCAAAATACAAAAATCCAAACATCCAAAAATCCCCAATATCCAAAATCCAAAAAATTCAAAAATTCCCTACATCCCAAAATCCAGAAATCCAAAAATCCAAAAATCCAACATTCCAAAAATCCAAAATCCAAAAAATCCAAAAAACCAGAAATCCAAAAATCCCCTAAATCCAAAAACCAAAAATCCAAAAATCCAAAATCGCCACAATCCCAAAATCCAAAAATACCAAAATCCAAAATATAAAAATTCAAAAACACAAAAATTCCCAAAATCCCAAAATCCAAAAATCCAAAATCAAAAAAATCAAGAAATCCAAAATCCAAAAATCCACAGATCCAAAAATCACCAAAATCTAATATTCCAAAATTCCCAAAATCCAAAAATTCCAAAAGTCCAAAAAGTCCAAAAATTCGGCAAAAAACACAAATTCCAAAATTCCAAAAATCCAAAAATCCAGAAATCCGTATATCCAAAATACAAAAAATACCAAAAATACCAAAAATACCAGAAATCCAAAAATCCAAAAAACCAAAAATCCCAGAATTCCAGAAATCAAAAAAATCCAGAAATCCAAAAATCCAAAATCCAAAAATCCAAAAATCCAATATCAAAAAATCCAAAAATCCAAAAATCAAAAAATCCAAAACATCCAAAAATCCGAAAATCCAAAAATCCAAAAAACAAATATTCACAAAATACAAAAATCTAAAATTCCAAGAAATGCGAAATTCCAAAAATCCAAAAATCCAAAAATCCAAAAATCCAAAAATCCAAAATCCAAAAATCCAAAGATCCAAAAATCCCCAAAATCCAAAGATCCAAAATTCACAAAATCCAAAATTCCAAAATTCCCAAAATTCCCCAAAATTCCCCAAATCCAAAAATCCAAAAATCCAAAATTCCAAAATCCCAAAATTCCCAAAATCCAAAAAAATATTCCAAAATCCCAAAATCCAAAATTCCAAAAATCCAAAAATCCGAAATCCAAAAAGCCAAAGATCC
>JAPIWU010322232.1:0-11605 GCA_037576205.1 Pyrocystis lunula | reverse complement strand
GATTTTGAGATGTTTTGATTTTTTGATTTTTTATTTTTTGATTTTTTCTCTTAGGATTTTGGATTTTCATATTTTCGTATTTTTGGATTTTTGTGATTTTTTGATTTTTTGATTTGTTTGATTGATTTTTTGATTTGTTGATTTTTCGATGATTGTATTTTGGGATTTTTGGATTTTTGGATTTTTGGAATTTTGGATTTTTCGATTTTGGATTGTTGGACGTTTAGATTTTGGATTTTAAGATGTTTTGATTTTTTGATTTTTTATTTTTTGATTTTTTATCTTAGGATTTTGGATTTTAGGATTTTTGGATTTTGGGATTTTTGTTTTTTGATGTTTTGATTTTTGGATTTTGGATTTTAGGATTTTGAGATTAGGATTTTAGGATTTTAGGATTTCTGATTCTGACTTTTTTGACTTTTTGATTTTTGGGTGTTTGGATTTTTGGATTTTGGATTGTTGGATTGTTGGATTGTTGGATTGTTGTATTTTTGGATTTTTGGATTTTTGGATTGTTGGGTGTTTTGATTTTTGGATATTTGTGTGTTTTGATTTATGGATTTTTTGATTTTGGTTTTTTTGATTTTTGGATTTTGGATTCTCTGATTTTTGGATTCTTTATTTTTTGATTTTCGGATTTTGGGTTCTAGGATTTTTGGATTTTGTGATTTTGTGATTTTGTGATTTTTGGATTTTGGGAATTTTGGATTTTTGGGTGTTTTGATGTTTGGATTTTTGGATTTTTGGCTTTTTGGGTGTTTGGATTTCTGGATTTTTGGCTTTTTGGGTGTTTGGATTTTTGGATTTTTTGATTTTGATTTTTCTGATTTTTGGATTCGTGGATTGTTGGACTTTTGGATTTTTGGATCTTTGGATTTTTGGATTTTTGGATATTTGGATATTTGGATATTTGGATATTTGTGTATTTGGATATTTGGATATTTGGATATTTGGATATTCGGATTTTTGGATTTTTGGATTTTTGGATTTTGGATTTCAGGATTTCTTGATTTTTGTTTTTTTTTTGATTTTTTGATTTGGATTTTGTATTTTAAGATTTTTGTATTTTGGGATTTTTGATTTTTTGATGTTTTGATTTTTGGATTTTGGATTTTAGGATTTTAGGATTTTGGGATTTAATGATTTTTGATTTTTTGTTTTTTTGATTTTTGGATTTTTGGGTATTTGGACTTTTGGATTTTGGGATTTGGATGTTTGGATGTTTGGATTTTTCGATTTTTGTGTGTTTTGATTTTTGGATTTGTGGATTTGTGGATTTGTGGATTTGTGGATTTGTGGATTTGTCGATTTTTGGATTTTTGGATTTTTGGATTTTTGGATTTTTGGATGATTGGATATTTGGAATTTTGGATTTTTGGGTGTTTTGATTTTTTTGATTTTTGGATATTTTAAGATTTCTTGATTTTGGATTTTTTTATTGTTTGATTTTTTGATTTTTTGATTTTGGGATTTTGGATTTTAGGATTTTGGGATTTTGTGATTTTTGATTTTTTGATGTTTGGATTTTTGGATTTTGGATTTTAGGATTTTGGGATTTTAGGATTTCAAGATTTTTGATTTTTTGATATTTTGATTTTTTGATTGGTGGATTTTGGGGTGTTTGGATTTTTGGATTTTTGGATTTTTGTATTTTTGGATATTTGGATTTTTGGATTCCTGGATTTTTGGTTGTTTTGATTTATGGATTTTTGGGTGTTTTGCTTTTTGGATTTTTCGATTTTGGTTTGTTTGATTTAAATTTTTGATTTTTTGATTTTCGGAGTTTTTTTGATTTTTGGATTTTGGGATTTAGGATTTTTGGATTTTGTTATTTTATGATTTTTGGATTATTGGATTTTTGGATTTCTTGATTTTTGGAATTTTGGATATTTAGATTTTCGGGTGTTTTGATTTTTTGATTTTTTTGATTTTTGGATTTTTGGGTGTTTGGATTTCTGGATTTTTGGATTTTTGGGTGTTTTGATTTTTGGATTTTTTGATTCTGGATTTTTGGAATTTTGGATTTTTGGATTTGTTGATTTTTGGATTTTTGGATTTTTGGACTTTTGGATTTTTAGATTCTTGGATTTTTGGAATTTTGGATTTTTGGATTTTTTGATTGTTGGGTGTTGTGATTTTTGTATTTTTTGATTTTGGATTTTTGGATTTGTGGATTTTGGATTTTAAGATTTTTTTTATTTTTGATTTTTTTTTGATTTTTTGATTTTGGGACTTGGATTATTGGACTTTTGGATTGTGTGATTTTTGGATTTTTGGATTGTATTTTTGGATTTTTGGCATTTTGGATTTTTTGATTTTTGGGTGTTTTGATTTTTGGATTTTTTGGGTTTGGATTTCTGATTTTTGGATTTTTGGGTGTTTTGATTTTTAGATTTTTTGAGTTTGTATTTTTGGATGTTTGGATTTTTTGATTTTTGGATTTTTGGATTTTGGGATTTTTGGGTTTTTGGATTTTTGGACTTTTGGATTTTTGGATGTTTAAAATTTTGATTGTTGGGTGTTTGGATTTTTGGGTGTTTGGATTTTTGGATTTTGGGAAGTTGTGATTTTTTGATTCTGGATTTTTTGATTTTTGGATTTTGGATTGTAGGACTTGTTGATTTGGTTTTTTTATTTTTTGATTTTTTTATTTTTGGATTGTGGATTTTAATATTTTTGTATTTTGGGATTTTTGATTTTTTGATGTTTGGATTTTTGGATTTTGGATTTTAGGATTTTGGGATTTTAGAATTTTAAGATTTCAGGATTTTTTATTTTTTGATTTTTTGATTTTCTGATTTTTCGGATTTGTGGGTGTTTGGGTGTTTGGATTTTTGGATTTTTAGATTTTTGGATTTTTGGATTTTTGGAATTTTGGATGTTTTGATTTTTGTATTTTTGGGTGTTTTGATTTTTGGATTTTTTGATTTTGGTTTTTTGATTTTTGGATTTTGAATTTTTTATTTGGATTTTTTATTTTTTGATTTTTGGCCTTTATGATTTTTGGATTTTTGGTTTTTTTGATTTTTGGAATTTTTGATATTTGGATTTTTGGGTGTTTTGATTTTTGGATTTTGGGATTTTTGGATTTTGGGGTGTTTGGATTTCTGGATCTTTGGATTTTTGGGTGTTTTGATTTTTTGATTTTTTGATTATGGATTTTTGGAATTTTGGAATTTTGGAATTTTGGATTTTTGGATTTTTGGATTTTTGGATTTTTGGGTGTTTTGATTTTTGTATTTTTGGGTGTTTTGATTTTTGAATTTTTTGATTTTGGTTTTTTTTGATTTTTGGATTTTGGATTATCTGATTTTTTGGACTTTTAATTTTTTGATTTTTGGACTTTGGATTTTGGATTTTTGTATTTTTGATTTTTTGATTTTTTGATTTTTGGATTTTGGATTTTTGGGTGTTTGGATTTCTGGATTTGTTAGATTGTTGGGTGTTTTGATTTTTGGAATTTTTGATTTTTGATTTTTGATTTTTGATTTTTGGATTTTTGGATTTTTGGATTTTTGGATTTTTGGATTTTTAAATTTTTGAATATTTGGATTTTTTAAAGGTTTGTTGGAATTTTGGATTTTTGGGTGATTTGATTTTTGTTTTTTTTGATTTGGGATTTTTGGATTTTTGGATTTTGGATTTTGCGATCTTTTGATTTTTGGATTTTTTATTTTTTGATTTTTTGATTTTTGGATCTTGGATTTTAAGATTTTGGGATTTAGGGATTTTTTGATTTTTTGATTTTTTGATTTTTTGATTTTTGGATTTTTGGGTGTTTGGATTTTTCGATTTTTGGGATTTTTGGATTTTTGGATTTTTGGTTGTTTTGATTTTTGGATTTTTGGTTGTTTTGATGTTTGGATTCTTTAAATTTGTTTTTTGATTTTTGGATTTTGGATTGAAGGATTTTTGGATTTTGGGATTTTGTGATTTTGTGATTTTGGGATTTTTGGAATTTTGGATTTTTTGATTGTTGGGTGTTTTGATTTTTGTATTTTTGGATTTTTAGATTTTTGGGTGTTTGGAATTCTGGATTTTTGGATTTTTGGGTGTTTTGATTTTTGGGTGTTTTGATTTTGGATTTGTGTAGATTTGTATTTTTGTATTTTTGTATTTTTGTATGTTTGTATGTTCGTATTTTTGTATGTGTGTATGTTTGTATTTTTGTATTTTTGCATTCGTGTATGATCGTATTTTTGGATTTTTGGGTGTTTGGATTTTTGGGTGTTTGGATTTTTGGATTTTTGCAATTTTGGATTTTTTGATTTTGGATTCTTGTATTTTGGGATTTTGGATTTTAGGATTTTTTGGTGTTTGGATTTTTTATTCTTTGATTTTTTGATTTTTGGATTTTGGATTTTAGTATTTGGGGATTGAGGGATTTTTGATTTTTTGATGTTTGGATTTTTGGATGTTGGATTCTAGGATTTTAACATTTTAAGATACGATTTTTGATTTTTTGATGTTTTGATTTTTTGTTTTTTCGGATTTTTGGGTGTTTGGATTTTTGGACTTTTGGACTTTTGTATTTTTGGAATTTTGGATTTTTGGATTTTGGGGTGTTTTGGATTTTTGGATTTTTGGGTGTCTTGATTTTTGGATTTTTTGATTTTGGTATTTTGAATTTTTGGATTTTGGATTTTTTGATTTTTGGTTTTTTATTTTTTGATTTTTGGATTTTGGATTTTAGGATTTTTGGATTTTGTGATTTTGTGATTTTGTGATGTTTGGATTTTTGGATTTTTGGATTATAGGATTTTTGGGCTTTGTGATTTTTAGATTTTTAATTTTGATTTTTGGATTTTGGATTTTTTGGTGTTTGGATTTCTGGATTTTTGGATTGTTGGGTGTTTTGATTTTTGGATTTTTGATTTTTGATTTTTAGAGTTGTGGATTTGTGTATTTTTGGATTTCTGGATTTTTGGATTTTTGGATTTTTGGATTTTTGGATTTTCGGATTTTTGGATATCTGGATTTTGGGATTTTTGGATTGTCGGATTTTTGGATTTTTGGATTTTTGGAATTTTGGATTTTTGGATTTTTGGGTGTTTTGATTTTTGTTTTTTTGATCTGTGATTTTTTGATATTAGGATTTTGGATCTTAGGATTTTTGATTTTCTGTTTTTTATTTTTTTTGATTTTTTGATTTTTGGAATTTGGACTTTAGGATTTTTGGATTTTGGGATTTTTGATTTTTTGATGTTTGGATTTTTGGAGTTTGGATTTTAGGATTTTAGGAGTTGAAGATTTGAGGATTTCATGATTTTTGTTTTTTGTTTTTTTGATTTTTGTTTTTTGTGATGTTTGGGTGTTTTGATTTTTGGATTTTTGGATTTTTGGATTTTTGGATTTTGGGATTTTTAGATTTTGGGGTGTTTTGATTTTTGGATTTTTGAATGTTTTGGTTTTTGGATTTTTTGATTTTGGTTTGTTTTTGAATTTTGGATTTTGGATTTTTTGATTTTTGGATTTCTAATTTTTTGATTTTTGGATTTTGGATTTTAGGATTTTTGGATTTTGTGATTTTTGGATTTTTTGTTTTTTTTGATTTTTGGATTTTCGATTTTTGGGTTTTTGGATTTCTGTTTTTTTGATTTTTGGGTGTTTTGATTTTTGGATTATTTGTTTTTTATGTTTGATTTTTGGATTGTTGGATTTTTGGTTTTTTTGATTTTGGATTTTTGGATTTTTGGATTTTGGACTTCAGGTTGTTTTGTTGTTTGATTTTTTTGATTTTTGATTTTTGGATTTTGGATTTTAGGATTTTAAGATTTTTTGATTTTTGGATTTTTTATTTTGATTTTTTGGTTTTTGGATCTTGGATTTTAGGTTTTTGGGATTTTGGTATTTTTGTTTTTGATGTTTGGATTTTTGGATTTTGGATTTTAAGATTTTAGGATTTCAAGATTTTAGGATTTTAAGATTTTTGATTTTGTTTTTTTGATTTTTGGATTGATGGGTGTTTGGATTTATGGGTTTTTGTATTTTTGGGTGTTTTGATTTATGGATTTTTGGGTGTCTTGATTTATATTTTTTGATTTTGGTTTTTCGATTTTGGGATTTTGATTTTTGATTTGGATTTTTTATTTTTGGATTTTTGGATTTTAGATTTTAGGTTTTTTAGATTGTGTGATTTTGTGATTTTGTGATTTTGTGATTTTAAAACTTTTGATTGATTTTTGTATTTTTGGACTTTCTGATTTTTGGATTTTGGGATTTTGGATTTTTGGGTGTCTGGATTTCTGGATTCTTGGGTGTTTTGATTTTTTGATTTTTTTGATTTCTGATTTTTTGATTTGTGGACTTTTTGATTTTGAATTTTTTTTATTTTTGGATCTTTGGATTTTTGAATTTTTGGATTTTGGGATTTTGGGATTTTGGGAATTTGGTTTTTTTTGATTTTTGGCCGTTTGGATTTTGGGATTTTTTTATTTTGGATTTGGATTTTTGTATTTTGGATTTCATGATTTTTTATATCTTTGGATTTTTTATTTTTTGATTTTTTGATTTTTGGATTTTGGATTTTAGGATTTTGGGATTTTGGGATTTTTGTTTTTTTTGATGTTTGGATTTATTGGATTTTGGATTTTAGGATTTTAGGATTCTAGGATTTTTGTTTTTTTATTTTTTTGATTTTTTGATTTTGATGTTTGGGTGTTTGGATTTTTTGATGTTTGGATTTTTGCATTTTTGGAATTTTGGATTTCTGGATTTTTGGATTTTTGGATGTTTGGATTTTTTGATTTCTGGATTTTTGGAATTTTGGACCTTTGGATGTTTGGGTGTTTTGATGTTTGGATTGTTTGATTTTGGATTTTGGATTTTTTGATTTTGGATTTTTGGTTTTTTGTTTTTGGATGCTTTATTTTTAAATTTTTGATTCTTGGATCATGGATTTTCGGATGTTTGTATTTTGGGATTTTTGATTTTTTCATGTTTGGATTTTTGAATTTGGATTTTAGGATTTTAGGATTTTAGGATTTTAGGATTTTAGGATTTTAGGATTTTAGGATTTTTGATTTTTTGATTTTTTGATTTTGATGTTTGGGTGTTTGGATTGTTGGATTTTTGGATTTGTATTTTTGGATGTTTGGATTTTTGGATTTTGGAATTTTTGGATTTCTGGATTTTTGGATTTTGGGATTTTTGGGTGTTTGGAATTTGAAACTTTTTGATTGCGGTATCTAAGATTTTTGGATTTTGGATTTTTTGATTTTGGGATTTTTTTGATTTTCGTATTTTGGATTTTAGGATGTTTGGATTTTGTGATTTTTGGATTTGTGGATTTCTGGATTTTTGGATTTTTGAACTGTTTTGATTGATTTTTGTATTTTTGATTTTTTGATTTTTTTGATTTTTGGATTTTTGGGTGTTTGGATTTCTGGATTTTTGGATTTGTGGTTGTTTTGAGTTTTGGATTTTTTTGATTTTGGATTCTTGGATTTTTGGATTTTGGATTTTAGGATTATTTGATTTTTGGATTTTTCATTTTTTGCTTTTTTGATTTTTGGATTTTGGACTTTAAGATTTTTTGGATTTTGGGATTTTTGATTTGTTGATGTTTGGATTTTTGAACTTTTGGACTTTTGAATTTTTGGATTTTTGGATTTTTGTATTTTTGGATTTTTGGATTTTTGGATTTTTGGATTTTTGGATTTTTGGATTTTTGGATTTTTGGATTTTTGGATTTTTTAATTTTTTGATTTTTTGATTTTTGGATTTTGGACTTTAGGACTTTTTGGATTTTGGGATTTTTGATTTTTTGATGTTTGGATTTTTGGATTTTGGATTTTAGGATTTTAAGATTTTAAAATTTTAGGATTTTAAAATCTTTGATTTCTTGATTTTTGTTTTATTGAATCTAAGATTTCTGGGTGTTTGGATTTTTGGATTTTTGGATTTTTGGATTTTTGGGTGTTTTGATTTTTGGATCTTTGAGTGTTTTGATTTTTGGATTTTTGAATTTTTTATTTTTTGCTTTTTTGGATTTTGGATTTTAGGATTTTGGTATTTTAGGATTTTAAGACTTTAAGATTTTTTGATTTTATGTTTTTAGGATGTTTGACTTTTTGGTTTTTTGATTTTTTGATTTTTTGATTTTTGGGTGTTTTGATTTTCGGATTTTAAGGTGTTTTGATTTTTTGATTCTTTGATTTTGGATTTTTGGACTTTTGGATTCAGGATTTTAAGATTTTGTGATTTTTGGATTTTTTATTTTCTGATTTTTTGATTTTTGGATATTGGATTTTAAGATTTTAATATTTTTGGATTTTTGTTTTTTTGATTTTTTGATTTTTTGATTTTTGGATTTTGGGATTTTTTATTTTTGTATTCTTGATTCTTTTGATTTTTTGATTTTTGGATTTTTGGGTGTTTGGATTTCTGGATTTTGGGATTTTTGGTTGTTTTGATTTTTGGATTTCTTGATTTTGGATTTTTGGATTTTTGGATTTTGGATTTTTAGATTTTTTGTTTTTTGTGTTTTCATTTTTCGACTTTTGATTTTTGGATCTTGGATTTTAAGATTTTGGGATTTAGGGATTTTTAATTTTTTGATGTTTGGATGTTTGGATTTTGGATTTTAGGATTTTAGGATTTTAGGATTTCAAGATTTTTGATTTTTCATTTTTTGATTGTTTGTTTTTTGGATTTCTGGGTGTTTGGATTTTTGGATTTTTGGATTTGGATTTTTGGATTTTTAGATTTTTGGATTTTTGGGTGTTTTGATTTGTTGATTTTTGGGTGTTTTGATTTTTGGATTTTTTGATTTTGATTTTTTGTTTTTTTGGATTTTGGATTTTAAGATTTTTGGATCTTTGGATTTTTTATTTGTTGATTTCTTGATTTTTGGATTTTGGATTATGTGATTTTTGGATTTTGGGATTTTTGGACTTTTGGATTTTTGATTTTTTGATTTTTGGATTTTGGATTTTTGGGTGTTTGGATGTCTGGATTTTTGGATTTTTGGGTGTTTTGATTTTTGGATTTTTGATTCTGGATTTTTGGATTTTTGGATTTTTGGATTTGGATTTTTGGATTTTTGGATTTTTCGATTTTTTGATTTTTGGATATTTGAAATTTTGGATTTTTGGAATGTTGGGTGTTTTGGTTTTTGGACTGTTTGATTTTGGATTTTTGTATTTTCGGATTTTGGATTTCAAGACTTTTTGATTTTTGTTTTTTTATTTTTTGATGTTTGATTTTTGGATTTGGGATTTCAGGATTTTTGGATTTTGGGATTTTTGTTTTTTTGATGTTTGGATTTTTGGATTTTGGATTTTAGGATTTTAAGATTTTAAGATTTTAGGATTTTAGGATTTTTGTTTTTTATTTTATTTTTTTATTTCTGGATTTTTGGGTTTGGATTTTTGGATTTGTATTTTTGAATTTTGGGATTTTTGGATTTTTCGATTTTTTGATTGAGTTTTTGGGTGTTTTGATTTTTGGATTTTTGGGTGTTTTGATTTTTGGATTTTTTGATTTTGGTTTTTTTATTTTTTGGATTTTGGATTTTTTGATTTGGATTTTTTATTTTTTGATTTTTTGATTTTGGGTTTTAGGACTTTTGGATTTTGTGATTTTGTGATTTGTGTGATTTTTGAATTTTTGATTTTGGGATTTTTTGATTTTGGATTTTGGGATTTTAGGATTTTGGGATTTTTGGACTTTTGGATTTTTGGATTTTGGGATTTTGGGATGTTTGTATTTTTGTATTTTTGTATTTTTGGATTGTGTGATTTCTGGATTTCTGGATTTCTGGATTTCTGGATTTTTGGATTTTTGGATTTTTGGATTTTTGGATTTTTGGATTTTTTGATTTTTTGATGTTTGGGATTTAAAGATTTTTGTGTTTTTTGGATTTTGGGCTTTTGGGATTTGTGCATTTAGGGATTTTGGGATTTTGGGATTTTTGTATTTGTATTTTTGTATTTGTGTATTGGTATTTTTGTATTTGTATTTTTGTATTTTTGTATTTTTGGATTTTTAGATTTCTGTATTTCTGGATTTTTTGATTTTTGGGTTTTTGGATTTTTGGATTTTGGATTTTTGGACTTTTGGATTTTTGGATTTTTGGATTTTTGGATGTTTGGATTCTTAGATTCTTGGATTTTTGTTATTTTTGATTTTTGGATTTTTGAATTTTTCAATCTTTGGATTTTTGGGTTTTTGGATTTTTGGATTTTTGGATTTGTGGATTTTGGGATTTTTGGATTGTGGATTATTGGATTATTGGATTTTTGGATATTTGGATTTTTTGATGTTTGGATTTGTGGATTTGTGGATTTTTGGATGTTTTGGTTTTTTGGATTTTAAGATTTTTTGATTTTTGTATTTTTGTATGTTTGTATTTGTATTTTTGTATTTGTATTTTGGTATTTTTGTATTTTTGTATTTTTGTATTTTGGTATTTCTGTATTTCTGTATTTTTGTATTTTTGTATGTTTGTATTTTTGTATTTGTATTTATGTATTTTGTATTTTTGTATTTTTATTTTTGTATTTTGTTGATTTTTGTGATTATGAGAATTTTTAAGATTTTTGTATTTTTGTATTTTCGTATTTTTGTATTTGTATTTTTGTATCTTTGTATTTTTGAATTTTTGAATTTTTGAATTTTGGAATTTTTGTATTTGTATTTGTATTTCTGTATTTTTGTATTTTTGTATTTTTGTATTCGTGGATTTATGGATTTATGGATTTATGGATTTATGGATTTTTGGATTTTTGGATTTTTGTATTTTAGTATTTTGTATTTTGGTATTTTTGTATGTTTGTATGTTTGTATTTTTGTAACTTTGTATGTTTGTATTTTGTATTTTTGTATTTTTGGATATTTGGATTTTTGGTTTTGGATATTTGTATTTTTTGTATTTTTGTAATTTTGTAATTTTGTATTTTTGTATTTTTGTATGTTTGTATGTTTGTATTTTTGGATTTCTGAATGTTTGGATGTTCGGATTTTTGGATGTTTTGATTTTTGGATTTTTGGATTTTTGGATTTTTGTATTTTTGTATTTGTGTATTTTTGTATGTTTGTATTTTTGTATTTTTGTATTTGTATTTTTGTACTTTGGTATTTTGTGTTTTTGTAATTTTGTACTTTTGTATTTCCGTATTTTTGTATTTTTGTATTTTTGTATTTATGTATTCGTATTTTTCTGTATTTTTTATTTTGTATTTTTGATTCTTTTGCATTTTTGTATTTTTGTATTTTTGTATTTTTGTATGTTTGTCTTTGTATTTTTGTATTTTTGAATTTTTGTATTTTTGAATTTTTGAATTTTTGGCATTTTGGCATTTTGGCATTTTGGATATTTGGATATTTGGGTGTTTTGGTTCTTGGATTTTTGGATTTTGGGCTTTTTGGATTTTTGGATTTTTGGATTTTTGGATTTTGGGATTTGTTGATATTTTTGGATTTTTGGATTTTTGGATTTTTGGATGTTTGGATGCTTGGATTTTGGGATTTTGGGATTTGGGAGTTTGGGAGTTTTGGAGTTTGGGAGTTTGGATTTTTGGATTTTTGGATTTTTGGATTTTTGGGTTTTTGGATTTTTGGATTTTTGGATGTTTGGATTTTTGGATTTTTGGATTTTTGGATT